>JALPQI010009387.1:0-43269 GCA_025490895.1 Thaumatotibia leucotreta
CTATAAACTATTCTACCACTCGTTATGTAATTGTAAGATAATATTAAATAGGATATTCGTTCGCCGTCTTTATTTTACTAACATATTGAAAGTAGGCTAGTTGGCATTCAATTGTAAGCAGTTTGAATTTTTTTTTCAGTAGATGTGTTAATGCAGACGTCTCGGTCATTGGTCTTGATATAAATATTCTGTGCGCATTAAAACAAATGGATGCGTTGGGGTAACTTTAGCATAACTACCGAACGGCAAAAATAGCTCTTATAGAATAGAGCTATTTTCGATACAGGTAAGTAGAAAGCCGATTTTATTAGATTCATCTGGTGGCGATCATTTTTAACCGACTTCAAAAAGGAGGAGGTTTACAATTCGTCGAAATCTTTTTTTTTTTTATGTATGTTCCCCGATTACTCGAAGACGCGTGGACTGATTTGAAAACTTCTTTTTTTGTTTGAAAGGGTATACCTTCTAGTTGGTCCCATTGTCACCGAATTCAGATCTGATGATGGGATCCTGGAGAAATCGAGGGAACTCTTCAAATGTTGTAGGCACACATGACATTTTTCATTTATTTTCGAAGACTAATCAAGTATTTGGCGTCTAGTCATGAACGTTTTAAGTTGGTGATCTGATGATGGAAGGTACAACTCCTTAGCAATTAGGAGTTGGGGGATAATTCTTTAAGTATAACATATTTCGTGTATTTTGGAAGCTATTTGAGTATTTTCCTTTAGGTGGTCATCCTTTCATATTGGTGAGCTGATGATGAAAGGTACAACTCCTTAGAGATTAGGAGTTGGGGGACAATTCTTTAAATATAACATATTTCATGTATTTTGGAAGCTATTCGAGTATTTGCGTTTAGGTGGTCATCCCTTCATGTCGGTGAGCTGATGATGGAAGGTACAACTCCTTAGAGATTAGGAGTTGGGGGATAATTCTTTAAGTATAACATATTTCGTGTATTTTGGAAGCTATTTGAGTATTTGCCTTTAGGTGGTCATCCTTTCATATTGGTGAGCTGATGATGAAAGGTACAACTCCTTAGAGATTAGGAGTTGGGGGACAATTCTTTAAATTTAACATATTTCATGTATTTTGGAAGCTATTTGAATATTTGCCTTTAGGTGGTCATAGTCTCATGTTGGTGAGCTGATGACGAAAGGTATAACTCCTTAACGATAAGGAGTTGGAGGATAATTCTTTCAATATAACAACTGTCATACATTTTCGAGATCTATTCAAGTGTTTGCTTAGTAGTTATGACATGTTGGTTAGCGGTTAGTGACTCTTTAAATAATATAGATTCAGATTTTCTGGCCTATTATAGTGCAGTACATTCTCCTCCTCCTTCTTCTACCTAGCGTTATCCCGGCCTTTGCCAGGGTCCGCTTTCATGCTACATTTCCTCCACTTTACGCGATCCTGGGCATCTTCTACTGTAAGCCCATTCACACTCATGAATGAAGTGCAGTACATTCTAATTAATATAAATATTTAGAGCACACTAAATAATGATTTTACACTACTAAAAAGCAAAAAATAAAATATTTTAAAATAAAAATTAAACCGCCTTCAAAAATTAACCCAAACTAAAATGTAAAAAATAATTTTAGTTCCTACTTCTTAGGATTTCCTACCCAAACCTTTTACCCTATTCATTGAAATAAAATATTATGGCTAGGTATCCTACAGATTTCTTAGAAGTCGGTGCCAAGCCAGATATGTTCACTTCGCGAGTATGTGATTGTATTCGATAGAGCTTTGTAACTTACTGTCACTCCGGTTATGCTTTCATCAAAATGACTGAGGTAGATCATTCTGTTGATAAAAACATAATCGGCGGCACTTGGCACCGACTTCTAAGAAATCTGTAGGATACCTAGCCATAATATTTTATTTCAATGAATAGGGTAAAAGGTTTGGGTAGGAAATCCTAAGAAGTAGGAACTAAAATTATTTTTTACATTTTAGTTTGGGTTAATTTTTGAAGGCAGTTTAATTTTTATTTTAAAATATTTTATTATTTTAAACGCTCGGAATCGGTGGTCAATACAGTTTAATTTTGTAGGGGGGGCAATCGCCTAGTCAGGGGTAGACCCCTGACTAGGCGATTAGTACTCGTCTTTTTTAAGTCAAGCAATCATAAAATTAAGTAACTAAATAAATAAATAATAGTTATTTATTATACAAGGGGGCAAAGTTGTTGTTTAACTGTCGTGCCAATATTGAGACCTGAGCTAGCGAAAGATTCCAAAATTGAGCCACGAGCGTAGCGAGTGGTTCAAAAACTGGAATCTTGAGCATTGCGAAGGTCTCAAGGCACGAGAGTTGAACAAACTTTGCCGCCAAGTGTAATACAACTTTTTTCCCCTCACTATCGCGAGGAAATATGATTACAAATCTCATCCAAATGTAAATTAACTTAAAGAAACCATTTAAAGCTCAATGTCGAAACGTATCGTAGAATAGAGTTACTTCTGGAACTTAAATATAGTCAATGGCTTACAAAGTCACCCATGAGAACGACCAATTTAACATGTGAGCTCCGATTGCGCATGTTTACTACGGTCATACAGATCCACTTATACTAGGCAGTAGGGGGCTATAGGAATTAGAGCAATGTCAAATTACTTTATTCACAAGTGTGTAAAAAGCGTTTTTTACCCGCTCGTATTAAACGATAAACGAGCGCTTTACGAGCTAGTGAGGGGAAAATATTTTGGTACATCTTACACAAATGACCTAGTCCCAGGGTAGGCTAGGCTTGTGATGTGTGTACCAAGCGACGGTATAATATAAATACATATAGGTACCTATACCTAAATACATCAGACATCCACGACCAAGGAATACATATTATATTTGTGATGAATAAGTACACAAATAATGCTCTCGCCGGGATCCAAACCTCAGCAGGGTCACTACCAAATAGGCTATGGAGGCTGACGGAGATAGATTGTTATGGGTAAAAAGTTATATTTTACATGTCGACAGGTAAACATTTGCATTGCCACGTAACTGTACCACGTATGTTACCCAAAACCAAAATGTTCCTAACCATCCGCGCATACATACCTAACTAGTTACATACCTACCTATTGTCCCAATGATACAATTTTGAAACCCATATAGTTGAAGGGAAAATGGTCCCGCAGGCTGTACAGTCTACGCCTATTGATTATGTTAGTAGTTATATAGGTAAATTGTTTTTCCTTTGAGTTTAGTCAAGTTAGATTATTATTTAATTTGCACAAGAGTATTAGTTGCCGTGGTCCGGTATGTGGTTAAGCTGTCGACAAATATCTACAAGGCTGTGGTCGGAGTCTGTGCGCGTCTCAGGAAAATGTTTCCTTATACTTACTCAACTCATAGTTATTGTGCTAGATTTCATTGAATTATGAATAGAATATGAGTCTCCTAAGCTAATACCAAGATTACGGTACGTATGTTCATGTAATAACTGCTTTTTACAGGTAACTATACCAGTGTCTAACACACTGGTATATACCAAAATATACCTCTTGCTAAATTTACCAGCTCTCAAAAAATGTACTGTTTCTATGACGTGGGATCTACTTCCTTTTCCTTTTCCTTTTACTCTCGACACAGTTAATCTTCCTATTTTTCTTTGGATTTTTCCTATTAAGCCGAAGTGACTACTGAAGTTGTAGGCATCCGTAGGCTACTATACCTAGCTGCTTACTACGAGAATGTTAGTTACAGCAACGAAAATTACACTTGTTAAACACAACGGCTTTCTGATAAGAGAATCTATATCAAACAACTCATTAGCTCGAAGTAACGAGTTCGTAAATACTCCGGAGCGTAGCATGGTTGGTTAAACCTGCAGTCGAAGCTAAACCAGTATTTATTGAATATATCTACCTATATATTCACACTCTGAACAGACACACCACAGACTAACTTATCACTAACGTGCAATTTCAAATGTTTCCTGTTTGCGTTTGCGGTTAAAACGAGGACATAACTTACCAACAGACGACAAAGCAGAACGACTATTTATACATATTCATGTAAGAGAAATTAATATGCTCTTACCGGCTCGACGCGTATCAGGCAGTCAGACGAGTTGAAAAAACTATCGCACAACTTAACGGAATTGCGACTTGCGACCCAAGCATTCTCATAACCCCAATCAGAGAAACAATCTTACTAATAGGTATACATACTCGCATCGCACATACCCCCTACGTTGCCAACTCGAAGAAATAAACACAGTAAAGAAAATCGATATACATACTTACATATACAACACAAATCCACGCTTTAAATGGCTTTAATCCGATATAATATTGCACAGTTTCAGCACTATTGTTTTTTTTATCACAGGTACTTGTTCGGTTAGTTGTATATAGTTTTAAAGTTTGTAAAGTTAAATGTCGATTTGGAACACGTGCCGTCTCCACGCGGGTCCCCTAGTGACTGACTTAACTACGTGAAGTTCGTACCGGTCGCCTTAACTGAGGGTTAACACAATCGCTTGCCGATTGCATGCATTCCACTCTAAAACCAGTATAAGGCAGTCTCTGATTACGTGTCGCTGTGACAGAGATTGAGATCTGAGTTTACACTGGTTTTTTAGGTTACTATGTAAGCGGTTGGAAGAGTAGTGCAGCTGCCATTATTATTATAAAGGTCTTATTATATTTTTCTTTTACCCCAATCTAGCTCTTCTATCCTTCTAATGAAGGATGATATTGAGGTGGCGGATTGCAGATGGTTAGTTTCGCTCTACATGCGACATTGTGCATGTGCATGTGCATCGCCTCCTTGGAGAAAACGCGAAAGGACACGTTGTCCGTTGCGGATGAACGACACTCCGTACCGAAGACAGCTTGCGATGACATCATACGTTCTTACGTCTTTTTAATAACATAACACGCTTGTCCAAATATTTAGAGGGCCATGGGTAAAGGTGCATTCAGATCAAGCGAGCATTCGCTATTCTATCCCTCCACTCTACGAAATTCGATCGTTACACAAAACGTGATTCGTTGATTTCGTAGAGTGGGGGATAGAATAGCGTATGCTCGTTTGGTCTGAATGCACCTTAATGTTTTTCATTATCTTCGAGGTAACTTTATTTTATACTGACCAAACCGGTTAAATTATGTTTTCATCACACTTGCTATCTAAGCGCGCCATTGCTTGCGCGCGTAGCGGGAGTAATAGAAAAGTGAAATTCCCTAGCGAGTAATAGAAATGTCAGTACGTCATAACGTCATTTGTAGGCCGTATAAGTTATTGCTTTAGTCTAGCCAGAAGATTAAAAAAATATTACTTTAACCTCAAGAGAATAAAACACAGTTTTGCGCTCTGAAATTGAGGGACAAACAGCGTGTTTACGAGCAGTGTGGTGAAAAGTATCAAAATCCTCATTAATGACGTTTTGAAATGCGTCATTTCCAAAACGAGAAACTCTTAATTAAAGGAAGTGGGCTTGGACCCACTTATGCCAACCGATACTTGAAATCCAAGTTTCTTACATTGTCATTGTCAAACACTGTTCACTAGTTTAAACATGAAACAGCGACATCTAGTGTGAAACCTGAAAAACATGCGGCGCTACGTAGGCATGAGGTCCAAACAGCTGACAGATTCATAGGCACTGCATGTAAAATATCGAAATTCTACTGTATTTGGAAGTTTATTGATTTTGTAATGAACATACCTGGGATAACTCGGGGCATTTATACGAAAGTGATGTAGCAAAATATTTTATCGACTAAAAATACATCGATGTTACTGTGAATGACAACATCAAAATGTTATTCGGCATAAATAAATATTAGGTACTTACTCTTCAATTAAAATAAAAAATAAATTGAAACGGGTAGTTACGCGTTTATTTTAAAATATACAATTAATATTAAAATATCAATATTTAAATTGTCATTTTAATTAAAATGACATCTGCATACAAGAAGCCCGATATCAGATATGACATCGAACCTCTGTACTGTAATCGAGAATGTTCAATAAGCACATCTTTTATTATAATTATATCGACATCTTTTTAATCGATATGAAATACCTATATCTTGCCGGGTGTTTCTATCATTTCGTGAAAATCATATGTTTGCTGAAATAAAAAATAAACTAACTCCTAAATTCATTTCAAATATTTTTTATATGTTGCGTGAGGTTCATAGGTATACTTAGCATCTAAAATTAATTCTATTATTGCAACATAAAATATATAAATGAAATATAAACATGCTAAAAACTCATTACCATCACCGGTCAGAACCTAGATTTACAGATTTGAGAGCCAATTTCATAACTATTACATGTACTACTTTGATTCAACCACTTAATTTAGATGAAGTATTTATAAGGGAATGAAAGTTTAGTGGTTTAACAGTTTTAACACTGAATATTTAAATCCACTGCAGCAAAATCTTTTTTGTCAAGAAAATAATTTCACTACCATATATATAGTTTGCAACAACGGAATTGGCCAGTAGGCATTGCAAATGTTATTCTATACGAAGTCCCCTCTGTCCGCGATTCCCACCTCAGTCGGCTAGTAAACAGTGAACAAGACGGACGTGTGCCATTTTTTTATGAAAAAATATATCGCGGCGGAGATTTGGATTTGGTACAGTTTTTTTTCATTACCATTTGCACTGTTTTGATATTAATTTTTAAGTGTTTTATTGAACTGTGAATACTTAAATAATGAATATTCTATTCGAATGCTTAGTGAATGAATGGACCTGCAATTGCATTTATTTTTAAAGAGTTAATCTACAAAAGGTAAGGAAAAGTCATTACCATTCTTGTCATTACCGTAGTTTACTGTTAACATACTAAAGAGAATGGTAATGAACTAAAAAATATGGTAATGAATTTCAGTATTAAATTCTTGCCACCATCTTATGTTAATTACCATTTTCGTTTTTTATCATGCACCTGACTGTTGAAAGTAATTCAAAACTACATTTTCAGTAGGTATATTCCAAATATAACAAGTTATTCATTAAAAGATCTCAAAATTCAAACTTAAACTTTCGACTACGTTATTTCTTTTTTTGACCTATCATTACCAACATCGCATTTTCATTCCCATATTCTACTGGGTGACATCGGGGTCGTGATCCAAACTGTAAGAAACGTGTTAAGATGGTCTTCCTAAACAATGTTCTCTATGGGACCTATATGAAAAAACATACTTTTTTTAAGACTAATAAAGTTCGAGTTCATTAATATGTATACATTTCTCCATACTAATCCTTTCCAAATGTGTTTACATAATTATGAAACGAGACTGGAAGTTATGAACACTTCCGCACCGTTCGGTATGAAATCAAGTTTTTTTTTTCGCGATATTCATATTTGTTCCATGGGAAACCTTGTTGAGAATGACCATCTTAATACGTTTCTCACAGTTTGGATCACGACTCCGATGTCACCCAGTATACGTCATTACCATCTCTTTTGGAAAAATCTTTTGTTCATAAATCGGTCAATTTTGCGTACAATTGAAAATGTATTATAGATTAATGTTTCTTTTTCGTAAGTCTTACCATTGCCACAACAAAAAAAATTAAAATAAAAAATTCTCCCAAATTCTCCCAATTTGCACGAAATGATAGAAACACCCTGCCCCCAGTTATCCCAGGTATGGTAATGAATTACGATTAGAAAACGGTTGCCGAACTGAAGATTGACCTCTTAAAAATGGGCGCAAAGTAACTGGTTCTAAAGAAAATTACTAGAACTTGGAATTTATTTATTTTAGAAAACAATGTCTCTAAAGTAATGGTTTTAAGAATAAATAAGTACGAATTTACATGGGCGAGAGAGAAGCAACACTTCTAAGTCAAAGTCAAATAATTATTTATTCAAATTGGAATAGCAACAAACTCTTTTGAATCGTCTTCGTTTGTGGTAGGGCTCACTGCGGGTTGAGTTTAGTTTATATAGATTAATACTAGATGTCGCTGTATCGCACCTAAACTAGAGAATGGTGTGTGACCGTGTAATAAACTTTGCTTTCGGATACAAATTTTAGTACATGGATTCTACATCCCACTTCTGATGACGATAAATCCGATTTTTGGAAGTGACGTCCTTTAGTACGTCATTAAATTAATTAATTATCATTAGATTAATTAGGGTATTTCTCCGAACGTTCCACCAGTGTTGCCAACTCTGTAGTCAAGCTTAGAGCTAGTGTTGTGCCAAAAAAGAGCTGAAAAAGAGCTAACTTTATCAGCTAAAAAGAGCTAAATAAAACAATTCGAACTTATTATATTTTAATCAATAAAAAAACATTGTTCTTAATAATTATAGGTATCATTAGTCTTCATCTGACCATAAGTAACATATGTTGTCGTCATCGTGAAAATCAATCATCAAGGAACTTCCACTTGGGCCTGCTGCAGCTTGATCAGGGTTGTTGTATGAAGCCATTGTCCCTATTTTTTTTAGTACCTCAGTTGGCAGTAAGTAGCTGTGACAGCATTTTTTTTGGCGCCGTAATCCTGCCCTGATGGTAATAATGGCATTCGTGGTGGTGTTGTGTAGTCTATTGCGAGCCTTGTTTTTAACGATATTCAGTTGGCTAAAGACTCGTTCAACTTCCCCATTAGACCACGGCAAAGAAATCATCGACAAGGCAAAAGAACACAATTCCAGAAAAGGATTATTGCCAGCTGCATCTTGATATTTCAAAACTTCGGACCAAAATGAAATAGTGTTGTCCTTTTTCTCCCATGGTACAAGAGATATATTGACCCACTGTGTTTCTACCTTCGCGGTAAAATCCTCGCTGTGGCCCATTTCTCGTACTAGTGAAGTTATGCTTTCCTTTACTTGCTTCAATGTGTTTGAAACTGACAACTGGTTGACTTTTTTCAAAACATTGTAATTTTCTGGAAGTCTCGTTTCAGTTGTTTTATGAGCTCTACTGTGAACTTCACACATTTATCCCTGAATTGCTCTTCATCTTGGGTTGAAAATCGATTGGTCTCCCGTATTTCTGAAAGCTTACTTTCGACTTTGAATCCTAGATAAGGATGTGGAACCAAGAAATCTTCTAAATTTTGTATTTCGAATACATTGATGTTCCTAGTAGGATTCAGAACTTTTCTCCCGAGGGATTCTATAGCCGTGATTAGGTCATTAAGTAACTTGCTAGGATCAATATTATTTGACTGAAAAATTTTTACTAGCCCCTGCAATTGATCCAAAACGGAGTGGATATATAACAAATATGCTTCGTTTGTGGGATTCGTGTATAAATTGTAAAGTGTTTCTGCACTGTAGCATTTTTCAGTGTTCCTTGTAATACCAAAATGTAGTTTTAATTCTATCCATTGGTCTAATATTCTTTTTACTGCAGTTTCAATAGAAAGCCACCTGGTTGCACATGCTTGTGTAATTTTTAGTGGTTCTTCATCGTTAATTGTGAGATATAAATCTCTGTATGCGTTTTGTCTATTTGACGATTTCGAGAACCAGTTGTAGGTTTCCTGTATAATATATTCGAGATGCCTAGGTAAATTTTCAGCAGAAGCATGAGAAACTGCTAGTTGAATTGAATGGCACGAGCATTTAATCATGACGAGATGGGGTACCTCCACTTTAAGTTTCTGGTATACTCCGCTATGTACACCTGTCATTACATTGGCGTTGTCAACTCCTATACCAGAAAGCTTTTTGATGTCAAGTCCATGTCCAAGTAGTGTTTTTTTTACAGTTTGCGTAATGGATTCAGCGTCGCCTTTACTTAACTCTCCCAGCGTAAGGAAAGTTGACACTATCTCATATGAAGTCTTACTAAAATATTGAATTACAACTCCCAGTAACTTTGTTACACTTATATCGGTGCTCTCGTCTAACAAGAGGCTGTACGGTCCATCAGCAACGTCTTCACGTAAGTTTGACTCAAAATGTGGCGCCAAAACATTTTTTATTATAGCTGTACATTTCGTCCGGTGCAATTTTATATCAGCTTTAAATTCTTTTTTACATAAAGCCCCAAGATGGTCTACCGGTAATATTGAAGAATGGGCGGCAATATACAATGTCAGAGAAGCCTCAGATGAGCTCTTCGATTCGTCGAACTTTGGCTTTGCCTGAAAGGTCAATTTTTGTTGTCTCGAGGAAAAGGGCTCCGCAGCTTTCATGTGTTTTTTGCGCTTTAAGTGATTAATTAAATCATTTTTTTTTGCGTTTATTTCGCATCGACAATAACTGCAGAAGCCTTTCGTATTGTCATTGCTGACCTCCTTTAACCAGCCTTGAAAATCAGGCTCAGAGAGCCATTCGTGGCGGAATTTCTGGGTGTATGGTTTACTGCAGGACATACCTAATTTCACAATAAAGTCGTCACTCTTCACTTCAGCCTTCTTAACAAACAAACTTCACATTTAGCACAAACCAAACACTACCAACCAAACACAAACCAAGCGCAAGAAAGAAATCGTGTAGGTACCTAGTTACGGCGGCTGCCGAGGGAATTCCCCCGGGCGGGGAATTCCCCGTTTACTCCGCGCCGTTGTACGAATCTCTTTATGATCTATGGTTAGGTACAATATAAACGGCTGCGTTCAATAATAATTAACCTGCACTTCAGTACTGGATTCGAAGCCGGAATGCCATCGTGGTATGGCTGACTAAAATAGAGCTAGAATAGTCGTAAAAAGAAGCTAAGGAGCTAAACAGTTTTTTTTCGAGCTGATACATGATAAATAGAGCCAAATCTAGCTCTTAAAGAGCTGAGTTGGCAACACTTTCCAACCGTTGCGACTTCGATGGCAACATTATAACCCGACTTCGGCGGGTATTTCATAATTTTTTTGGATATATCGAGAGTTGCATGGTCAAACCCGATAAGTCGAGAGATATTTTTTCATTGAAATCACAACCTCACTTCAATGCCTTAGTTTTTAAAAACCCGTTTTGCTCGACTTATCGTGTTTGACCACCCAACCCCCGTAGTTATAGAGGGATAGTATATTGGTAGTTGTCAACTACGTCTACCAATATATCCAAAAGTTTTTGCATCTCACAGGATTCGTGTGATAAGGCTACCACCGAAGTCACGGCGGTTGAAACGCTTGGAGAAATTGCCCATTATAGTCTGCGAGATCTAAGAGACAGCCTCCATTTTTTGTCATCCTCCGTAGCCTAGTTGGTAGTGACCCTGCCTACGAAGCTGGAGGTTCCGGATTCGAATCCCAGCGATGGCATTATTTGTGTATTTATTTATCACAAACATTTGTTCCTTGGTCATGGCTGTCTATGTATTTAAGTATCTATATGTATCTATCTATTATATAAATATATATCGTCGCCTAGTACCAATTAACCTCCTAATGCGTCTATACGCATAGTCAATAGGAGAGGCCTACGTCCAGCAGTGGACTAACATAGGCTGATGATGAAGTCACTGGTGAAATTTAAAAATCGCACCCTTGGGAACAGAAAAATAAATGGACGGCGGTCGACGACGGAGCTGGCCTACTACCGCGAAAATCGAAGTTCGTAAAATTCGAGGATTTTTCTCTGTCACTCCAACGAAGGCGTCATTAGAGTGAAGGAGACAAATCCTCGAAATTTACGGTTCGGTGCTCGCTCGTCGCCGCCACACGTACAACTCCGGCACATTCCACCGCACCTCCGTCAACGAAATCATCATCATCAGCCTATGATAGTCCACTGCTGGACGTAGGCCTCTCCTATTAACTATGCGTATATACGCATTAGGACGTAATCAACCACTATGATGACGCTGCTGCCCATCATCAATCTTTTATCAAATAAAGTCAGCGACACTTCAATCCCTTAGTCGACTCTTACGACACCCGCAGGAGGAGTTGGGGTGGTGACAAATATATTCTTACTGCCGTCACCACACGGCTTCGTCAACTAAATCAGAGATTATTTAGTTTAAGTAGATATATCAGCACCATACATTAAAATGCATCCACCAGAAATGTTGTTATTACTAGACGGCGCCACGGTTGATCTTTGTTGCTCGTGGGCATTGTACAGATGGCTCTGAAACAGTATACACTACCTTGCCACGAACGAAACGCATGATCATTTGCAACACATAACATATTTCGCCGTACCACTATACAGGGCGTCCCACGGCGATGCCACATGGAGGGAAAGTACCTTAAATATCATAGATAGCGTATTTTGCTGAAAGAAGACTTCATTTTATTTTTAAGACTTAGTAAAGTTGCATTCAAAGTTTTTCAAAAAATTACTTGCTTCACCCGGAAATCGAACCAACTACAATTTTTTTACAAATTTGAACCAAACTTTTTTGGTTATTCTTTGAGTTTTAGATACTATGTTTCTTAAGGAAAATTGTTATTTTTTATTTATTCTTTCGAATGACAGAATAAAATTACGAAAAATTTTTTTTTGTTTTAAAGTAGGTTCGATGCCTAGAAAAAGCAAATTTTTTTTGGTTTTTTTTTTAATGCAGTATTATTTCATTTTCAAAATAAAATAAAGTCTTCTTTCAGTAAAATACGCTATCTATGATATTTAAGTTACTTTCCCTCCATGTGGCATCGCCGTGGGACGCCCTGTATAGGGAGGTTGGTATTGTGGTTCATGCGTTCGGCTGTGAAGCAGTGGTACTAGGTTCAAATCCTAACAATACGCGCTGAAAATGTTATTTTGTTTCTTTTTTTTTTCAAACTTTGTTTTTTTATTTTTTTGATTTTTGTTGCGCATAATCTTTGATTTTGTAAAAACAGTGTTTTACATAGACGTGTGCGCCGCGCCGGCGTCACGCCGCCGCCGACCTTTTTTGCCACGCCGCCGCCGCCGACTAATGGTCGGCGTGAAATCGGCGTGGCCTTGACTGAATAACAGAGTTATTTCTTATGGGCTAAATACTACACAGTACACACTACGCTTCGTATTTGGTTACTAAATAAATAATGCTCTTATGTAGGGAAATTACTGTCAGCCTAATAGTTGCTTTTCAACCTCCTGAAGTAGCCTGTTTCGGTTTCTACAAAAGCTTCAGCTCCGTAAATCACATACACAAGCAACGTCAGTATATACAGAAGATCGAGAGGTATAACTTGCCCCTCAGGTTAGCGTTCGCGGTCGTGGTCTATGAAGCATTTGGATTGATCGAGACCTGGGCTGTACTACAGTATCTTCAGCGGTACTAAGTAGACTACTCCTCCTTGCGTCAATAACCCAATTCTGGGGGTGTGACTTATCAACTCATTAATTTCTCTTTCACGATCTTCCACCAGCCTCTCCAATTTTCCGTAGCGTGGATCGCTTCAGCAACCCGAAAGTTGAGTGATGGGTGGATCTGGCAACTCCAGCGCATGGGGCTCCTTCCTCTCGACCTTTTCTTTCCAATCTTTCTTAAGACAAAAAGTTTTTAGAATTCTTCCCCAGGTTTACGGGCTATGTGTCCAAAGAACAACCAACCAACAAACATTAGAAGAAGTAAGCCACATAGGTAGACTACCGGTACTTATATTGTAGTGTCCAGGGGGGTTACCATGACCTCTTACATGCAATTCAGTTTAGGTTCGGCTAGCCAATTTTCGACAGGTATTCTATGCAACTGACACATCGCGATTCAGTTTAGGTCCAAAACTGGATCGCATTAGGAGATCGTGGTAGCCCCCTAGTTCGTTTTCAAGACCGGTATTCGAAATCCCGACCATTGCAGCGACGATTAAGACAGGGAAATGTCTTGTCTCCAAAACTTACTACTGTTGCTTTGGAAGAGGTTTTCAAGATATTGGACTGGAATGGAATGGGCTAGTCATCAACACCACTAGCAAATATATCACTCGCCTTCGGATTGCCAACTACAAAGTTATTATGGCTGAAACCATGGAGAACCACCCAATGAGTACGAGTGAGGCAAGCTGGCGCGTCTCTGTGCAGCCCTAAGTGGAGTTCGGCTTTCGGCCTTCGCAAGGGATCGAAACGAATCGGAGGGCCGCAGAGTGTCACACTAAACCATTCTGTAGCATGGGAGCGCTAGGCTCTGGCAGCTCGGCCTTCAGCCTCGTCACCTGGCGCACCTCTGTGAGACGCTCCAGGCCTTCAGCCTTACGTGAAACTGGGCCTTCGCAATCTATTTAGATACAGAGACGTGTTTGCGCGCCTCTGCATGAGCTCGGTCTGCGGCCTTTGCTGGCGTTAAGACAGTTGGGAAGCGTAATTGTATCGGAGAGCACTGAAATCGTGTCACGGGCTTAACGCCTCGCCATCGGATTTTCGGCCCTCAGGCTTATTTAGATACTAGGGCAGATAATAGATGTTATTCTGATAAAAAAACGTTAGAAGTTTAAAATATGTACGTTTATATAGAGAAATTTGTAGTTATAATTTGTTTTGCATATTCAAGTGTAATTAAAATGTAAACTGAACAACTATTATTTCAGCGTTAACTCTGAATAAGGCCAAACACTATAACTTAATGAAAATAAAAAAAAATCTTAGAAAACAGCATTCATGTATTTGCAATGGATACGTACTATCCGAAATATCCGGATCCGCTGATTTTCGATATCCGCATTATCCAGATCCTGAAAATCGAACAAACCCTAACAAACCGCAAACCCTAGTTGAGAGCCACAGAAGAACTGGAAAGTAGTTAAAGAAATCGCTGAACTAAAGTGGCAGTGGGCTGGAAATACATTACTCGCAAAACTACCGGTGGGGCAAATGATGTCTTAGTGGCAAGCATAAACTGGTCGACGCAGCGTAGGATGCCTCCCAATATGATGGACTGATCAATTGGTAAAGATAGTTGGAAACCAATGGACGTGGGCAGCGCCCTATTTATCCTTATGGCATGCTATGATAGGGGATTTAGGAGAGCTAATCTGAATAGGGCTAGTCCAAACCCAGTTACTGTTGAAAATTATTATGTTAGAACATGGTGGGAAGAGAAAACTGATATGTAGTGGTGGTGTTTGATGAACATTTATATATTGTATTTATTTAAACTATGACAAATGACACTATCGAATTCCACTTTTTTATTCATGTGACCTTGACGCCGATTTCACGCCGAAATCACGCCGCCGCCGCCGACTTTTCAGCAAACGCCGCCGCCGATCATTTTTAGATCGGCGCACACGTCTAGTTTTACAAGGTGCAAACGGGCGGGTTTTTATTTTGTTGTCGTTTCTTAAAATTTTCCATATATGGACTTTTTTACATTTTTTTCTACTCAGAATCACGAGCTCTTTCGTTTCGTTTTATAGTTATACAAAGTGATCATAGATCCGATAGATACATACATACATACAGGGTGTTACATACATAATTATACAGGGTGAAAATGAGTATACAGACGAACTTGAAGCGTGAAGAGTGTACCTAGTTATTCCTGACAGAGTTGGGTTATACTCGTTTCTGACTAATTCGCATACGTTGAATACAATTTTCGGGTCCATTATGAGATCCAAGATGGCAGCAACTTATTTTTGCAATTTTCATCATTATACTCGTTTCTGACTAATTCGCATAGGTACGTGGAATACGATTTTCGGGTCCATTCTAAGATCCAAGATGGCGGGAACTTTTTCTTGTAATTTTCATCATTATACTCGTTTCTGACTAATTCGCATACGTTGAATACAATTTTCGGGTCCATTATGAGATCCATGATGGCGGCAACTTATTTTTGCAATTTTCATCATTATACTCGTTTCTGACTAATTCGCATACGTGGAATACGATTTCCTGGTCCATTCTAAAACCCAAGATGGCGGCAACTTTTTTTAAATTTTCATCTTTATACTCGTTTCTGACTAATTCGCATGCGTGGAATACGATTTTCGGGTCCATTCTAAGATTCAAGATGGCGGGAACTTTTTTTTTTGCAATTTTCATCATTATACTCGTTTCCGACTAATTCGCATACGTGGAATAATTTTTTTGGTTCCATTCTAAAATCCAAGATGGCGGGAACTTTTTTTTGCAATTTTCATCATTGTACTCGTTTCTAATTCGCATACGTGTAATACGATTTCCGGGTCCATTCTAAGATCCAAGATGGCGGGAACTTTTTTTTGTAATTTTTATCATTGTACTTGTTTTCGACTAATTTACAAACGTGGAACCCGAATTTAGGGCGAATTTAAGATCTAAGGTTATTTACGTATATGTATTGGCAATGGAGTATCTTTAATGATAAAAACTGCCCAAAAGTACATCAATTGTAAGATACAAAATGGCGGACAACCTTTTTTGAACTTTTGTGCAGTTTTTTTTTTATTATAGGTACTGCATTTCCGCTACTCATAAGAACATGCTAAATATAAAAACTCTTGGATATTAAATTAACCCCAAATTAGGGTTCCACGTTTATAAATTAGTCGAAATCGAGTACATTGACAAATATTACAAAAAAAATTACCGCCATCTTGGATCTTAGAATGGACCTGAAAATCGTATTCTACGTATGCGAATTAGTCAGAAAAAAGTATAATGATGAAAATTGCAAAAAAAAAGTTCCCGCCATCTTGATTGTATTCCACGTATGCGAATTAGTCGGAAACGAGTATAATGACGAAAATTGCAAAAAAAAGTTCCCGCCATCTTGGATCTTAGAATGGACCCAAAAATGATATTCCACGTATGCGAATTAGTCAGAAACGAGTATAAAGATGAAAATTGCAAAAAAAGTTCCCGCCATCTTGGATTTTAGAATGGACTCGGAAATCGTATTCCACTTATGCGAATTAGTCGGAAACGAGTATAATGATGAAAATTGCAAAAAAAAAGTTCCCCCTATCTTGGATTTTAGAATAGACCCGAAAATCGTATTCCACGCATGCGAATTAGTCAGAAACGAGTATAAAGATGAAAATTACAAAAAAAAAGTTCCCGCCATCTTAGATCTTAGAATGGACCCAAAAATGATATTCCACGTATGCGAATTAGTCAGAAACGAGTAATAAATAAATAAAAAGCCTGTTTATTCCAACCAACTCAATACATATAAATTTAACAATAATAATACTAATTTTACACTGTTTGAGTAACTAACTTATTTTTTGTTTATAAAAGTTTTCATTTTCCTAAGTACTTAATTATATCACTTATACTTTTCTTAATTTGTATTATAATTTGTAGTAGGTTTGGACCCCTCTCCGGTAAAGGCCTCCTCCAAATCGTGCCATTTCACTCTATCTTGAGCTACTTGCGGCCAGTTTGCAATTTTTCGCGTGATGTCGTCAGCCCAGCGGGCATTTGGTTTTCCTATTCTTCTTTTTCCTTTCGGCCCCTTCCATAATGTGATGATCTTAGGCCATTTTTCTGCATGCATTCTTGCCACATGGCCAGCCCACTTCCACTTGGATTTTAATGCGTGTTCCAGAGCGTCTATACATTTTGTTTTTTGTCTTATTTTTTCGTGTCTAATTTTTTCAAATATGATGAAAATTGCAAAAAAAGTTCCCGCCATCTTGGATTTTAGAATGGACTCGGAAATCGTATTCCACTTATGCGAATTAGTCAGAAACGAGTACAATGATGAAAATTGCAAAAAAAAGTTCCCGCCATCTTGATTTTAGAATGGACCCGGAAATCGTATTCCACGTATGCGAATTAGTCGGAAACGAGTATAATGATGAAAATTGCAAAATAAAAGTTCCCGCCATCTTGAATCTTAGAATGGACCCGAAAATCGTATTCCACGCAGAGATGGGCAAAATTTATTCGAATGACGAATAACGATTAAGAATAAAAAAAATCATCGCGAATGACGAATGAAATTGTCGAATGATTATTTTTATTCGAATAGATTATTCGTAGAATAATTTAATCGCGAATAATTTATTCGTCGAATGAATTTTCACGAATAATTACTAAAACAAAGTCAGGTGGTGGTGGGTGGCGACGGGTAGCGGCGAGCGGAGGCCGGGGGTGGCGGGCGGCGGCCGATGGTGGTGGGTGGCGACGGGTTGCGGTGGGGGGAGGCGATGAGTGGTGGTGAATGGCGACAGGTGGTGGTGGGTGGCGACGGGTTCCGGTGGGGGGAGGCGTCGGGTGGCGGGCGACGGCGGGTGGTTATGGGTGGCGACGAGTGGTGGTGGGGGGCGGCGGGCGATGGCGGGGGGAGGTGGGTGGTGACTGGTGACGATGGGTGGTGGCTGGAGGTGGCGGGTGCCCGCCTGCATCCGCCACCGCCCACCACCCCCGGCCTTCGCCCGCCGACACCCACCACCACCAGCCGCCGCCTGCCACCAGACGCCGACGCCTCCACCCGCCGCCACCCCCGTCGCCACCCGCTTCCCCCCACCGCAATCCGTCGCCGCCCACCACCACCCGCCGCCGCCTGCCACCCAACGCCACTCGTCTCGCTAATTATACTTACTACCTAGGTTTATATATTACCCCTAACCCTTAACATTCTTTAGCGTGCTAGAACTTAGAACAAATTACAGTATTCACGATTTATAATATATGTTAAATATTATGCTTGATGTTGTTTAATTTAATATAATGCAACAGAAAAAATATGTTTTTCGTAGATTTATTCGAATGAAAATAACGAATAAATCATTCGTCATTTAAAAACCAGCAGAATAATTCATTCGTGGCTGATTTATTCGCGAATGATTCATTCGCGAATAAATCATTCGTGACTAAATTATTCGCGAATAAAGAAATCGTGAATTATTGTTTATTCGAATAATTATTCCGATAAAAATTTATTCGAATAATGCCCATCTCTGATTCCACGTATGCGAATTAGTCAGAAACGTGTATAATGATGAAAAATGCAAAAAAAAGTTCCCGCCATCTTGGATCTTAGAATGGACCCGGAAATCGTATTACACGTATGCGAATTAGTCAGAAACGAGTATAGTAATGAAAATTACAAAAAAAAAGTAGCCGCCATCTTGGATCTTAGAATGGACCCGGAAATCGTATTACACGTATGCGAATTAGTCAGAAACGAGTACAATGATGAAAATTGCAAAAAAAAGTTCCCGCCATCTTGGATTTTAGAATGGACCCGGGAATCGTATTCCACGTATGCGAATTAGTCGGAAACGAGTATAATGATGAAAATTACAAAAAAAAAGTTCCCGCCATCTTGGATCTTAGAATGGACCCAAAAATGATATTCCACGTATGCGAATTAGTCGGAAACGAGTATAATGATGAAAATTGCAAAAAAAAGTTCCCGCCATCTTGGATTTTAGAATGGACCCGGAAATCGTATTCCACGTATGCGAATTAGTCGGAAACGAGTATAATGGTGAAAATTGCAAAATAAAAGTTCCCGCCATCTTGAATCTTAGAATGGACCCGTAAATCGTATTCCACGTATGCGAATTAGTCGGAAACGAGTATAATGATGAAAATTACAAAAAAAAGTTCCCGCCATCTTGGATCTTAGAATGGACCCAAAAATGATATTCCACGTATGCGAATTAGTCGGAAACGAGTATAATGATGAAAATTACAAAAAAAAAGTTCCCGCCATCTTGGATTTTAGAATGGACCCGGAAATCGTATTCCACGTATGCGAATTAGTCGGAAACGAGTATAATGATGAAAATTGCAAAATAAAAGTTCCCGCCATCTTGAATCTTAGAATGGACCCGAAAATCGTATTCCACGTATGCGAATTAGTCGGAAACGAGTATAATGATGAAAATTACAAAAAAAAAGTTCCCGCCATCTTGGATTTTAGAATGGACCCGGAAATCGTACTCCACGTATGCGAATTAGTCGGAAACGAGTATAATGATGAAAATTGCAAAATAAAAGTTTCCGCCATCTTGAATCTTAGAATGGACCCGAAAATCGTATTCCACGTATGCGAATTAGTCGGAAACGAGTATGAGCATTTCTTTTTTTTTTGGCCATTGCCGCATCTAGCCGTGTCCCACGACTTTGAAAATATTATTTTAATACTTTTTGTTAAGAAACGTCTGTATTAAGTATTTTTTCCTAATAGTGAATTTAATAATTACACAGGATATGTTAAAATAATGTAACAAAAGCCATAACATATATTAAATTTAATTAAAAACCAGACATTCGATTTTTGAAATGTATGAAAAAACCAATGTCCCAGTCTAAATTTTGCTACTTCAAATAAAGATATTTTCATAATGGTCTAAGCAACATATAACGTTTTTTTATTGTGATCTCTGTATCTTCACAGTAAGATTCTTTTTAGAATGGTTTTATACACCTAAAACCGTTAAAAGTAGTAGAAATATATTTTTTTATCGTGTCCCACAAAAAGTTCCACTTAGAAAATTCTTACTTTGTTACCTATTTTAGCAGTGAAATAAAGATAAATACTACCAAAATGTTACTTTTTACGACTGGCAATACCGACATGACGTCAATTCAATATGCGGCCATGTTTATTCGGTCAATTGTCATCAAGATCTACTAAAAAACGCACGTGCCTAATTGTTGTGACCAGTTTTGATTTCCTCCTTGTTACTGGATTTACTAGGAAAGCTTAAACTTTTACTTCGTTTTCATTAATGTATCGTTTAATGTATATTGTTATGTACATCATGTAACAAAACAATTGAATATTGTTGCTAAAACAAGCTTTATAAATCATTTTTTAATCTACGACCACGTGTTGTGTTACTTCTTATTTCGTTACTTTCGCGTGGTAACATATCAAAGGAACTTTGAGTAACAATAAAAGGAATTTATTGTAAAGGCTAGTTTTCATTGTTGTATACAGGGAGAGAAAATGTCAGCACAACCTAAGATGAGAGCAGCCGAAAAGATGAGGCGATATAGGGAACGATTAAAATTAGAGTTTAATTAGTTATTACATAAATAAATCTAATCGATTCTTTATTTGATCGACTCTGTAAAATATGGATATAAATTTATAGACCTACATTTTCTACGTAATTCTAATGCACATTCTACACGAGGCCTTACATTTCCTCCTTTGTTACCAACAGCATTCTTTGTTACTGTCCCAACATTTTCGGTGTAGTTATTTTAGTATGATTTAAGTTATATTTAATAATACTTAACATATCTGCTACCTTTAAAACAAATAAAAAAATACTTGTACTGCCATCTTTAAGACCTTATTGAACTTTGCTTACTTTATATTAAAATTTAAAAATACCGTTCCTACCGGTGAGAGTAACAAAATAAACCTGTTGGTATTAGACTTTTAATGGTTTCCGTATAGTTTAATTAATTATTTCTACATTTTTATATCAATTATGTTCTGCATTTTAATAAAAATATATAATTAAGATGAGGAAGAAGCAAATTTCTATGATTTTTAAACAAAGGAAAGGTAACACAGGAAGAACCAGTATTCTGCTTTGTCACAATATTTATTGATTTTGTACTGATAAAACCTTTTAAAACCTGGTTACTTGCATATAATCAGAAAATACATAATTTTTACTACATATCCCCGTTGAAAAAGTTTATAAAAATTGATTTTTGTAATTTTGGTCGATTTTAAAATTTAGTGGCCAAAAAAAAAAGATATGCTCGTATAATGATGGAAATTAAAAAAAAAAGTTCCCGCCATCTTGGATCTTAGAATGGACCCAAAAATGATATTCCACGTATGCGAATTAGTCAGAAACGAGTACAATGATGAAAATTGCAAAAAAAGTTCCCGCCATCTTGGATCTTAGAATGGACACAAATGGCAAATTCAAAAAATGTAGACACAATAAGAGAAAATTAGTATTAGCCCTTTTTTTCTTACAGAGTTTGTTGGATGCTGGACAGAGTAGAGCTATTTATTGCCAATGATATTGATAGAGTGCCATTAGTAAGAGTTTAATTATTATTTCGCTTTGTGAGTTTGGTATTGAAGCGTAGAATAGAAACAGAATGCAATGCTCAGATTACCTTCAATTTTCTATTGCTCTCGTTTCGTTTGTTGCCAGCTCGTCAGATTACTAAACGGCAACGCCGCGCCGCAATGTATCTGTTATATAATTCGGATATAATGGATATACCCTAATCAGAGGCCCTACCGCGAACAACGAAAGAAGTGTTGCCTCCCTGTCACACTTATAGTGGAATTCACGAGTGCGAGAGAGAGGCAACACTTCGTACGTGTTTCGCGGTAGGCTCTCAGCTATTTATTGTTATCAGTTGTTATGTTACGGGTTCAAATCCTAGCATATGACTTGTAATGTATGTATTTTTTGTTATTATTAGCGATTTAGGGACTTTTTACTTTTTTTTTGTATGTATTTATTAGTTTTTCGGTTTTTTAGACCTCCTTAAACATTTAAAATCAATATATGCAAGATTTTGTTTAGCGACATCTATAGATTATTTCTGTCAAGACTCGAGTAGTGTACTGTTTGACGCGTATCGAGAAAAACGCATAAAAATATGTACGTGCAATAATAGATGGCGCTGAAATCAATTTATTCCAAAAATAGTTAATTTTTTTATTTACTAATTTACTCTTCTAGAAAGGGTGGTTTTGACTATTTTCGATGTATGATGCTAAATTAATTAAAACTGTGCACTAACAGGTAATAAATATCTGGATTTCAAATAAAACTAAATCTATTACTAGTCAATCGTGCTCCTAGTGACATCTATTGTAACATATTCCGAACTATTTGAGCCTTCTATGAAACAGACCCTCTATATTTGGGTACTTTGTGACTAAATACTTAATGTGATATGGATATTTTGCACGTTTTACTGCCATCTATTGGGTAAATCCACAAGACTGTAACGAGAGTTACCAATTATTTCGTATGTTTTAAAATTAATTAATCAAAGTTAAGTTTCCGTACGTCTAGCCTAGCCCTGTAGGTAGATCGAGAATAAAGATCGAGTTCGAAAAACGTGAATTTGCTAAATGTAAAAATAACGCGAAAGCTACCTGGAATCTCATTAGAAATATAACTAAAAATAGGAAAACCACTCCGTCCTCCAATGAACTATTATATAAGTCTTACTCTCCGCTACAATCGGTCAATGACCTAAATAAATTTTTCGCAAATATAGGAAAAACCTTAGCCTCAAAAATACCCCCCACTATATCAATACCTCATTTCCCTTGTCAAACCACCTCATCCCAAGGCAACTCACTAGTCATTCTAAAAGTTACCGAAATGGACATAGAAAAAATCATTATGAAGCTCCGCAGTGACTGTGCTACTGGGTGGGACGGTATTTCAGCCAAAGTTATCAAAAACTCTCTCCCCGCGCTTGCTCCACCTATCACTCATATCTGCAATACCTCTATTGAAACCGGGACGTTTCCTAGAGCCTTTAAAAAAGCTATCGTTCATCCGATTTACAAAAATGGAGACCGTTCTGACTTTAATAATTATCGTCCCATATCAGTCTTAACCACTCTGTCGAAGGTTTTGGAGAGGGTAATGAACACCGCATTAGTAAAATATCTTGATCGGTACAATATCATTGCTGATAACCAATACGGTTTCCGGACCGCAAGGTCCACCGAAGATGCCATCGCCGAATTAACTGGCCATATCACACGATATCTGGATGATAGACGACGCTGCTTAGGCATCTTTCTGGACCTCTCTAAGGCCTTCGACACAGTTTCGGTCCCTACACTACTAAATAAGCTTGAAACTATAGGTGTCCGAGGCAGATCACTTGAAATGTTTCGAGACTATCTGTCTAACCGCTCCCAAAGCGTAAAAGTTAATCACTACATAAGCAGTGAAGAGCCTATAGACTACGGTGTGCCGCAAGGCAGTATATTGGGACCAACGCTTTTCCAAGTTTACGTGAACCAACTGTGTCGATTGTCTATTGAAAATTGTAAAATTATTGCTTATGCCGATGACACGGCATTGGTGTTTCATGGTTCCGACTGGTCAAACGCAAAAGTTAATGCGGAAAATGGTTTACGAATAGTTATGCAATGGCTAAAAACTAACATGTTAACCCTTAACCTGGACAAAACTAAATTCATTCCCTTCGGTATTAATAACTCGACACTACCACAACTATCTTTTACCATCAAGAGCCATATATGCCAGTCCCCTTCACCGAATTGCCTATGTCATTCACTTGGTAGAACCTCAAATCTTAAATACCTTGGTATTTTACTTGATCAAAACTTAAATTGGCATACCCAAATAGATTGCTTAACATCCCGTGTCCGAAAATTGATATACGTCTTTAAGCAACTCCGGCACTCTGCAGATCCCCAAATACTTGACATGGTTTACACGTCCCTATGTCAATCGCTTATCACGTATTGTATACCTGTATGGGGAGCTGCTGGGAAGACAGCAATTCTAAGGCTAGAACGAGCCCAACGAGCTGTGCTGAAAGTTGCTTCGTCTAAACCCATCAGGTATCCAACTGCCCAGCTATACGCCGATTGTAACGTTCTAACCGTTCGACAACTATATGTCTTACGTACGATTTTACGGAGACATCGGCACCTACCTATTAGTTCAGCAGCGCTCAAAAAACGCAATAAACAGGCGGTTTGCCCAATTGAGTCCCATCGTACCATTTTTGCAACACACCAATATGAAGCTATGAGCGCACGTCTATACAATAAAGCGAACAAGAGACTAGGAATTTACAAACAAAACAGATATAACTGTAAAGGTACAATAAATACATGGCTTCGGGCACAGTCTTACCACGAAACTGAAACCCTTTTAACTCCCTAATATAATATAATAAATAGTTTCATATATTACCTGAATCATCCCTAAATTCTTACACACTATCATACCCATTCACTCACATCATATACCTACATATACTATAATATACTAATCACAAATAGATACATGTTGTTGTTCGTACATCTTATGACTTATGACCACGATGCTTACCTTGCCTCAGTGTAAAAAAAAAAAATAGTGTACTTAGTAATTTAGCTTATATACTTTCCTCTTTTAAAATGTTTATTAGTTAATTATTTGTTTGTTTTTTTTTTTTTTGTTTTAGTGTTAAATCACTTATAGATACTAGCAATTAACTATTTGTAAGTAACCGTCATCTACAACCATCTGTGCTTGTAAACCCATATTGGATGAATTTCACTGACCTCCAAGTCACAGGTTTCGACCTAGTTTGGGAGTTAGCGGCTCATAACCAATCCATACTGTTACAAACCTAATACGGAATTTTGTTACTTAGGCTAAGATCCAACAAGATGTAATATGTTAGGTTTTATGTCAATAAAGTTTTATTATTATTTTATTATTATACTCTTTATTTAACTTTTTTTCTTAGTTTAGGGTTTTTATAAAATGAATACAAAATTAAAATACAATACAACATACAAAAAACAATACAAAATATAAACTATAAAAAACCTAAACTAGGGTGCCGCCGGCAACGGGGCGGGCCCAAGCTGCCGGTGGTTAAGGTCGCAGAGAGAGGAACCGACGGACTATCCGCGCCGTGTCCAGGACTACCGCCTTCTGTATCCGACCCTTGATCCAGCCATCTAGCGAGAGACTCTTAAGGTGTTGGTCGAGACTCTTCGCTATTAAACCGTTCGCTGTAACGACTATCGGGACTATGATCGTCGAGTCAACATCCCACATGGCGGTTATCTCGTGGGCCAAGTCCAGGTACTTACTGGATTTGTCCTTTTCGGCCTTCACGAGATTCTCATCATGGGGGATGGTGACGTCGACGAGCACAGCCCGGCGCTGCGATCGATCTACCAGCACGATATCAGGCTTATTGGCAACAATAGTCCTGTCCGTGATGATAGGTCGATCCCAATAGAGCGTGGCACGACCATTTTCGAGAACTGGTGCAGTTGTGTACTTATAGTATGGCACTTCGACGTCCACAAGGCCGTATTGAAGAGCAAGCTGCTGGTGTATAATACTGGCTACGAGGTTATGTCTGTGCAAGTACTCGGTGTTAGCAATCTGAGAACAACCGGAAATAATATGCCTGAGTGACTCACCGGGACGGCGGCATGCCCGACAAATGTCGACCGTACCGTCCTTCAGGATATATTTCCGGTAGTTATTCGTCATGATAACCTCGTCAGCAATTGCACAGGCAAAACCCTCGGTTTCTCCGAAGAGGTCCCCGAATCGTAGCCAGTTCACCGACGCGAGCAGATCTACGTCAGGTCCCGTGAGGGACTTGTAGAACCGCCCGTGTAGCTCCTTGCTCTTCCATACCGCCCTGCGGTCCTCGGTGCTTAGTACCACAGGTCTGCGCCAGTTCTCTTTTGCCAAGGAGAGCGGCGTGAAGTTCCGGTCTACTGCCACCACATCACGATGCATCCCGCACTCATTGTTAAGAAAATAGTTTCTAAGATTGTACACCTCGTGGTTGTGGAGGTTTTTGGCATTTAAGAAGCCGCGGCCCCCACACCTCCGCGGGATGTACAATCTCATAACTGATGAGCGCGGGTGTAGCATTCGATGTGTGGTAAGCAGTGTACGGACCCTTCGATCCAGGGCGTCCAGCTCGGTCTGAGTCCACCTTAGTATGCCAAAGGAGTATGTGAGTATGGGCATTACCCAGGCGTTGAAGGCGCGCACTTTGTTGCCTCCTGACAAAAGACTGTTAAGTACTTTTGTGAGCCGGCTGAAAAAGCGCTCCTTCACCGCCTGTCTAATTCCCATATCTTCAATACCCAAAGACTGTCACATACCAAGGTATTTATAGGTTTCTGCTTCCGAGATAGATCTGAACGTCATTGTCTCAGAAAGCTGTAAATTTGTTGAATTTACTACTTTCCCCCGCTGCACATGCATAACCGCACACTTATCGACACCAAACTCCATATTGATGGCACTACTGAAAACTTCTGTGGTTCGCAGTAGCTCCAACAAGTCTTGGCTATTTGGTGCAAATAATTTGAGATCATCCATGTACAGAAGGTGAGAAATGACTTCACCCTCTCTCCGAAGCCGACAACCTAGTCCTGAATCCTTCAGCAGGGTGCTGAGGGGATTCAGAGCTAGGCAGAACCATAAGGGACTCAGACTGTCACCCTGGAATATGCCTCGCTCGATCCTTATGAAGTCCTGCGGGCCAGAGGGGTCATCTCCGCCTCCTGGTTGACGAAGGACTGTGGTCCACTGCCCCATACACGCGCCGAGAAAGGATCTTAAAGCTGCATCTACTTTATACAGCTCCAAGACCCTTCCCAACCATGAATGGGGCACCGAATCATAGGCCTTCTTGTAGTCAATCCAAGCGGCGGAGAGGGCCCCTTTGTTACGCCGGACTTGCTGGCAAATGGTCATGTCGATGAGGAGGAGCTCTTTAGTACCACGGGACCCAACCCTACATCCATTTTGAGCAGAGGCCAGAACATTGTTCGCAACAATGTGCGTGTTAATTTTTGCTCTCAAAATGGATGTAAGGAGCTTGTAGAGTGTAGGCAAGCACGTGATGGGTCGGTAGTTTTTCGGTTCCGTGGTACTACCGACCCATTATTATTATTATTATTAGATATGTGGACCCTTAAATGTCCTTAATTTATATGAGAACATACAAAAGAATTGCTAACTCTCGTTACAGTCTTGTGGATTTACCCTATTCATTTTATGTCGTATACAGGGTGTTTTGTGACAGGTTACTTGGGACATCAATAGAAGTTGCCTGGTATATCGGCTTTTGTTAATTTAGTAAAATTTTTTTTTCGTTTTCATACATAATAATGGCAAATGTGAGAGAACCTTAAGAATGTCAAAATAACAAACGTAAGGCCGCTTGTAGACTTCCGTTATTTTCACCGAACGACTGTCCGGTCTATAAACGGATACCCTTGTAGACAAGTAATTTTGTGTCCGGTGCGCACACTCACAGTGAACCATACACCACCACAAGTCCGGCAAAAAAACGGACCGTCGTCCGGTGAAAATAACGGAAGTCTACAAGCGGCCTTAGGTTGTAATAAAGGTTGCAATACACTTGTTCAGTTATTTTCCGTTCGAATCCCGGCGAGGGCATTATTTGTGTATTTATTTATCACAAATATTTGTTCCTTGGTCATCGTTGTATATGTATTTAAGTATCTATATGTATCTATCTATTATATATATCGTCGCCTGGTACCCACATCACAAGCTTTAATTATTGAGCTTCAATAGCTTAATTCAATAGCCAATTTTAAGGTAAGCAACTAAGATTTCTGTGTTTAGACTTCGGTGAATCTTCAAGCACATGACACTCTGTAAATTGTTTTATGATATAGTATAACGTCGACTTGAAAATTGTTAGATATTTGCAATCTTTCACAGTGAATATTGTTCTGTACACCATTGTGCAGCATCAATTTACGATTATAAAAATGAATATGTTTTATCAGATAATAATAATGGAACCTTGAAATGATAATACATTTATAGCAATTGAATAAGATGGATTTGCTAATTTCATGGTAAACTGTTCATCAATCGATTTTAAAACCGATATATAATAGACGTTTAAGCGTGTCCGCTTAATAAAATGAACAGTCCTTACGTTGTAATAAAATTCTAGGCTTGCATGACGGTCGTCTTGTGGAGGTGATGGAAGAAAACTGTACAATTGGGCGTAAGTTATTTTTGAAAACAGTAAGAACATGACGGATTGACTGCTAAGCTAAAAACTACGAGTTGACATTGATGACTGTCGGCTTAACACGGCCCAGTCACGACAAACATCGATTACAGGCTATTTTATGTCGCTTACTGACCAACTGATGATAAATTGATTCCAAATACTTATAGTGGAATGTATTTTTGGTAGGGACTTAGGTACCTACCTAATATTTAGGTATGTATACCAATAGATATAGATTTGGTGGGGTTGATATAGGAAACCGTAATTTAAAAACATAATTTATATTTCAATGATTTATATTATGTTTAGTGAATAAGGGTTGTCTATATGAAGGGTCCATATGAAGGGTCCACGGAAAGAATATGTTTAGTCAATTCAAATTACAGAAGGAAAAACCACTTTACTTTTAACAGAATAAGGTGTGGTTGCCCTGATTTTTTTAAGCTTTGGACATGTTTTATCCGTGGACCCTTCATATGTATTATATTCATACCTATAGCTACCTACTTACCTATCTCACGCGAGAAATACCCTATAACTGATGCAATTAATAAAATAGAGTGAAACCACTCGTATCTTTTGCGAATAAACCTTAGCTATAGGTACCTACGAATATCATTTTTTTACAGTAGGTCGGTAGGCCTTTATACATTTGATAAATCTCATACATTGTGTTCATCTCTCTCTACATATAATTATTTTTGAATAGATATTTTTTAAAATTATAAGGGCTAATATGTACGCGTAAATTACGTACATACTATGTACACTTACTGAAAACCATTCTGTGTATATGTACTTACCTACTATTAAAATGCCAATAAGTATGGCCAATTCACAACTCCTGACATAAAAAATTTACGTATAAATAATTAAATTAATTAGAAACACTACCAAAAGGAGAGCTAATCTCTCCCTTCGTGTTAACTCACAGTCCGATGGTATCATTACGATGCTTTTTCTTATGAAGTCTAGTGCCCATCAGCTATCATCATGAATTTAAGGTGCCCTAAAAATAGTATGTCCGATAAGTTAAAATAACTAAGAAGGATTGCTCTAAACTTTACATAAAATACGTTATCCGTGTCCGATTACTTAAAAAAACGTATTGTCATTGATAAATTAGGTGCTCAATCTTCGGCGCAGTGCTGAGCGAGCTCAGCTTGGGCGCTTGCGCATTTGAGCAAGCTGCGCCGGATCCCCAGAGTTGCAGGCTTCTGTCATTTAGTGGTTGAAGGCTATAGGCTGTAAACAATAGTAGTCACCTATTTCAGGCAAATTCAATAGTTCAGTACGTATCGCAAAAGTAACTGGGATAAAACCGGCCAAGTGCGAGTCGGACTCGCGCGCGAAGGGTTCCGTACCATTATCAATTTATTACTAAAAATATAGTTAAATCAACCTACCTCAAAAACTATAGGAGATAATTTAATCAAACCAAAAATCGTTGATAGAGTTTATTAATGTGCATAACATATATTTTTTTTAGAATTTTATATCGCGTAGTTTAAAAAATAGAGGGGGGGACACATTTTTCAGACTTTGAGAGCTGATATCTCGAAAACGATTTGCTTAAATAAAAATAAGATTTATAAACCTTCATATCATTTTCAAAGACCTTTCTATTAATACCCCACAAGCTTATACATCTAAAAAAAAATGTCTATCCCTCGGTTACATGTATGGAGGGCCCCCATCCCAATGGTTTTTTTTACAATTCAGTATCATAATCCTGTAGCGGTTTATACAACACATATCCTTACCAAATTTCGTTACTGTAGCATTTATAGTTTCCGAGTAAATCGGCTATGACAGACGGACAGACGGACAGACGGACAGACGGACAGACGGACATGACGAATCTATAAGGGTTCCGTTTTTGCCATTTTGGCTACGAAACCCTAAAAACAATGTTTTGTTTTCTTTCTTTCTTATTTCTTTTAACGGATTACCATTGTTTTTGTTGCCGCGTATATAGGACTATAGGTAATAGGTATCTATAAAATAGAAGCAAGCTCATAGAATGCTTAATGATTTATTATAATAATAGGCATTCACCAAACAAATAAGTATTGTGGCTAGTGGCCAAAGAGCCGGTCTTTCGATCGATAAGTCATCGTCAATTTCACCTGCAATAAATTATTCATATAACTTTTTGAACACCTTCCCGCCCGCGTCACTTGGTCTAGGTACATAGGAATAAGTATCTCGACTAGAAATAACGAATATAAACCTTTTTTGATAGCAGGAGAATCGCTTTAGGTACCAGCGTCCGCCATGATCACTTTAGTGGGTGCATGGCAGGCACGGCAACACACGACCACTTTATTAGTTCTAGTTCCAATGGTTGAATATATTTAAATCTGTTTATTTAACAAGATCTCAATTTACACATAATAAATCCGGAATCAGCGTCGTCATACACCCCAAAAGTCCCCACCACACCGGCTGCGCTACCGCGTTGTATAGCCAGGGATATCTGTTGAACCAAATATGAGCCGGAACGGGGGTCACAACCACCGTCTCTCAGCCGCCGACCTAAGTCCTTCACGAACCTTTTAGCATCCAGAGCCCAAGGCCCCCCAGTCTCGTCTAATGGTTGAATTAATTTTATCGTAGAGTTACACGCTACAATAAACTAACCACATAATCCCCAAGCCATAAAATCAGCCTCTCCGATTAGATCCCACAATGCCCATTGAAGCGCGTGTGCGCAATGAGATAGCGCTTAAGGGGAAATGGGAACTGTAGCCGCACCATGAGCTGCCCCTGCGTTATTAACCTTACTTACTGCCTTACTTACTCCCGCTCGTACTTGCATATTGGTGCTCGCACCAATATGCAAGTACGAGCGGGATAGATAGAAAATAAGTCCGCTTTAATAACACAGCGGTAGGTACTTCATGGTATGCACACGGTAAGCTTTTAGAAGAATAGGTATTTGAAAAACGATTGCTGCCGCTTTGCACGGCCAAGGGGTCCGATACACCTAAGAAAGGGAAAACTGCAGCTTTGCCTGATAATACCTACGTAAAATTGGCGAAAACAGGTTTCCTCCTCCAAAAATTACTATAATAATACAATTTACTCATTAATCAGAATTGTATGTTTCAGTTTAATGCATGATGATCTTAAGATGTACTACAAATGTTTTTTGAAAAGAGTTGTCCCGCTGAGTTTCTTGCCGGTCCCAATTTTGGGATACCTTCCTAACAATACAATCATACAAAGGAAGGAAATACTTCTCAGGCAGTGGCGTAGGGATAGAACCGGCGTAGATTATTTATTTTGTCTCTTGTCTTCATTCTGAAAATATTTGTAATGAATAACTAGCTTAATTTGCAAATTTTGTATGTACATCCACCCTTAAAATTTATTGTCTGTGGTTTAGTAATTTTTTCTTTGGTGGGTAGTTTTGTACTTATCCTTCTTATTTTGATGGAGGTAGATCTATCAAATTTCCTCCATTGTCAGTCATCCGCAGACCACGAACCCTGTAAAGTGTTCGAAACGTCGGAATGAAGTTAAAATTAGTTAATATACGCGAGTTTATCCGTTTTCATAGTTTTATTTCATGAGTAATCCTCGCGGTAACCGAAGAAAATATTAAATACAATTTATTTCATAAATCAATAAATTTGGTAAAGGTTATTTGACTGTTCAAAATACTTGTTTTAAGGGTATCTGCTAACGCATTTAATATTTGACTACGAAATTGGCATTTAATATTTAGCTTTATAAGGCTTATAATACCTATTGATAATGATAATAATATCAAAAACGTAAAACATATACCTACCGACTGCAAAAGTGTGGCAAAAGTAAATTTTAGTTAATAAAACATACTAAAATATTAATATGCACTATATGCAGTAAGGAAGCAGGGCTGGGAATGGAAAAAGGCAGAACCCATTGCCTCTTAACCGCTTATAGTCAGCCAGTTGGCTAGTGGCCACCCCGGTGAGCTCGAGGCTGAGCTAATCACGCGGAAAAATGAGCATCCTTACAACTCTTCACAACTTTTTAAATAAACAGGGAAAAAGGCTTTTTCTCAAACGTGCAATTAAATTTTGTCATTTGGTGCCTACAAATAGGCTCGGTAGTATCAGTATCCCATTTAGGGCTTGTCAAACAGCCCTAAGCAGGCCTAAAGTACTTAATCGCTTTGTTGTGATGGGTTCAATTGGGTCCACTGCATCGTGGCTATGGGCCATTAATATTTTTAGTTTCTTTTTTTATTCGACAACCGTGTAAACTTACTTTTTTTATTACTGTAACGTTATGTTGTGCCAGGATAATTATTAAACGTAGGTAAGTTTACGCATTAAAACCCGTTTGTCGTTAAAATATGAGTTATCGTGATAGTTTATATCAATATTTTGTCGTCTGTTAGATTTTTCGATTCGATCCCTTCAAGAGATCTCTTATACTTAACCTTTGAGGTAATGAGTAATGAGTGCGAAAATCGGAAACCGACGAAAGACAACGAAAAGTAGTATAGTATATACATATAACTACTTCCGATATACAAATGAATGAAACACTATAGCAAATTTTGTATACTCATTATAAGCATATCCTGACATGCTCTTGGCTGATATTTTCTTATATTTAAACTCTAACTTAGGCTCGTGAAACTACTCACTCAATCCTATACGAGTAAATGCATCGAGTGTATCACAGCAACGTGTGTTGCTTTTCATATTTTTAAGGCGTTATTTAAAACAATTTTTTAAGCGTGCCTTTCAATAATTAATCTCCTTTAGTACCGTTTCGTAACCAAAATTTTGTAACCAGCTTCGAAATGGGAATAAAATCCCAATTCGTAACTGGCTTCAAATTGGCACTTTTTCATTACCGATTTGTAACCACGTTTGGTAGCCAGCTTCGAAACGGGAAAATGAATCCCGTATTGTGACTAGTTACTAATTGTCACTTTTTCATTACGCATTTGTAAACACGTTTGGTAGCCAGCTCCGAAACGGGAAAATGAATCCCGTATTGTAACTGGTTACTAATTGGCACTTTTTCATTACCGATTTGTAATCACGTTTGGTAGCCAGCTTCGAAACGGGAAAATGAATCCCGTATTGTAACAGGTTACTAATTGGCACTTTTTCATTAGGTACCGATTTGTAACAACGTTTGGTAGCCAGCTTCGAAACGGGAAAATGAATCCCGTGTTGTAACTGGTTACTAATTGGCACTTTTTAAAATAAAATGTACCCTATGTTACTCGTGAATAAAGTAGCTTTCGAAGGGTGAAAGAATTCTTCAAATCGGTCCAGTACTTTTTGAGCCTATTAAATACAACCAAACAAACAAACAAAGTTTTCCTCTTTATAATATTAGTGTAGATAAACTAAATTTAGAGCATTTGAATCTTATATAAAAAATCTGTATACAAAATGAGTAATAATTATGTAATGTTAAATTGATTGTTATTCGTAATAATAAATATAGATTTTGATGTTAGAGCAAACGTTCATTATATCTTGTGAACGTTATTAATATGAAAATATATAATTTGTAGTTATATCTCGTTTAGAATAAAAAGTAGTGTAATATAGGTTTATTTTTTAATTTTAAGTTGTTCCGTGAAGTTTTTGCATATTTTTTAAATGTCAACCAATAAATATGACATAATTAAATTTGACTTGAGAAAAAGGTGACAAAAAAATTGCAATGAAAACTTTGTTTTTACACTAGTTATGATGAATAATAATTTTTGAAAAAAATGGTATCTCTGGAATTAAGCCGAAACCAGAAAATTTTTTTGGACATCACAGTGTCTAAATATGGTTAGAAATACGCTGTTAAAATGTATGTAGCTGGTTACGAAATATTGGTTACCAAACGGTACCACGCTGGCCCATTACGTAACCGGTTACGATTCAGGATTCTCGATTCCCATTTTGTAGCTGGTTACGAAACTTTGGTTACCAAACGGTAGGTACCACGCTGGCCCATTACGTAACCGGTTACGATTCAGGAATCTCAATTCCCATTTTGTAGCTGGTTACGAAAGATTGGTTACCAAACGGTACTAAACGATTAATCTCATCTCAGCTCCATTATGAGCAATTAAGCATCTTATAATATATTTTTAAATGAGCAATTCTTATTAAGTTAAGTGCATACCTTTACCTATAAAAGGTAGCCCTAGGAATTAGGTATCTAATCATTATTAAATCGAATTAGACAATACCCTAATACTAATACCAGACGCGTTAAAATATAAGATAAAAAAAAAAAATAATGATGATTGGCCGATAACGAAAAAAGTAGTCAAGGAAAAGATAAGATTGCAATGTTAATAAAAATAGAAAGAGATCTTCGCACCGAAGGTTGAGGGATGATATAGTAAATACGTATACGAAATATAATAAAATATGATGTTATCAATTGAAATTGATTAGTTCGTTGATCAGTGGCCAGTGGTGAAATAGGTGCGGAGACATGCGTGCGGTATTCGGAGCTTTGCTGCTGCCGTTGCTGCTAGCAGGTAAACAATAAACAATTAACTTGAAAACATATAAATCGACCAAAATTATTAAATCCATAATTAAACATACATTTTAGAAACATATAAATGGACCAAAATTATTAAATCCATAATTATTACATCGTTTCTGTATCTTTGGGAGATGATACAACAAACGAGCAAAATAAAAAAAATATTTAGGTATTTGCAGATCAAACTTTTTTTACGGCGCCGACCATTTAGGGTATTCCGTTTCAGGAATAGGCATAATTTAGTTAATATGTTAATTTTAACTTTTACGATTTTGACTCACATTTTAATAAGTAATGTGACTTAGAGATAGTCGGCCTGCTACCATGGACGTAACGTTCAGTACGCCAGACCTGACAGAATAATTTATAAATGACAGGTAAGAGATTAAGTCTCGTTATTTCATTTTGTTAAAATTTATCATATTCAGTAACTAGGTAAACAGGTAGCAAATAACAGTGACTGTTATTATTTATGGTATACCTACTGGTATCTTATTTTCTTCTAATCTCCAATTTCACTAAGGATAACAACTTTGCCTTTATTTAATTATAAATTATCTTGTATGACACGAAGTTACATTGATAATTGCAGAAGTTTCCAGCGTAGAAGAAGAAAACACTGTTGAAACAGTATGGTTGAGCGACCTACAATTGGTCACCAGAACTGGATTGAATGTGGATATCAATATTCCTCGTACAGTTAATATTGAAGAATGTTTCTTGATAAGGCCAGACGCGGCCACGGTGGATCCAGATGTGACTCCAGAAGTAACGATGTACAGCAGCAGTAACTTCGTCTCGTGCAGGGCTGTTGTGGGGCCAATGGAAGCGTCTTTGCTCGGAAGGTGGACTCTCTGTGGATCTTACGAAGAAAATAACATTGAGTACCGACGGTGCCAAAACGCTGATATCGTATGGAGCAGTCAGTATTTACTTTTTTTTATGTACAAGATAGATTGCGTTACATAGATTACATACATCACATAATAAGACTATCTTAGTCTACTGCTGGACATAGGCCTGCCCTAAAACCTTATATGCTTATTGAATTGACGTATTAGAAAGTAAATGCTCATAATTCGCTGAGACGCGGATTGGCGATCGCAGTAGAGTGTCCATGAAGATGACATCATCATCAATCTTCAATGAATTAATGTTCAGTGACACTTTATTTAATATCTTAGTCGACTCTAATGACACCTACAACACTTCAGTTGGGTGGTGGCAAACGCATTCTTACTGCTGTCACCACAGGACATTTACATTCGTATTTGTAATATAATAATTTGCTTGCTTTGCAGATCCTTCAAATCCCGACTCTCAGTGGCAAACGTCGGTAAATAACATGTTCAACCACATGGTCCATTTTGGCGGTTCCGTGGCTCCCTCAGTGCGTGGCAGCGGCACACCAGTCACCTGCCACTTGGTGACTCCTAACGGCGAGGACTTGATTGTCACGCGAGACAGGTTCTATCCCGACATCAGATTGGTCCAGATATCTAATTCTATCTGCTGCATCGCTATCGAGCCAATAGCCGAATTGCACTTGGGAGAGTGGGCCATCTATGGCATGTTTAGATCTTCCAGTTCTGTGTTTAGTGAAGTTCGTCTGCCATTCGATATGGAGCTTTACGGTAAGTAAATTTTTTCACGCTCAATTCAATCTGGACTACCAAATACATAGGGTACCTAATGATATGATTTTATTATTTTCACAGATATTGATAACCCGTACAACCAAGCATATAATGTGACAAATTTAAGCCCTGTTCAAAATGTCACCAATCTGGGAAACACAATCACAATAGATGTTACTGGCTCTGGCGTTGTTGACGGGTGTCAAGTCACAACTCCTTCGGGAGAGACATATCTCCTCACAGATAACCTGCCTGCCGGAGTTAGCTTTGTTATTGACCGAAACATACGCTGCAGGCTGTCAATAGGGCCTATCACTGAGGATATGCTCGGAGACTGGCGTCTTAATGGAAAATTCAGCAATCGAAATATATTTACAGAGAGGAGACTGAACTTTACCATCATACAAGAAGGTGAGATTTAACAATGATAGCAGGTATACATAAATAATGCTAAAAATAGGTTGAGGCTTTCTTTAAAACATAGATACCTAATCCAATTATTTTCAGACCCAAGGAATCCTATAATAGAAGATGACAGAGCAGTAGAATATCTAGCACAACAATTCATCAACACCAACATTGGTTCAAGTAACACCATTACAATAACCACAGGCCGTGCCACTGTACAAAGTTGTCACATTAGAACACCAGAAGGACTGCAGTATACTTTCATGCAGGGGTTCAACGTGCCTGGCGTAGTGCAAGCGACAGGGAGAGACGTGGCTTGTGGCGTCACTATCCGCGTGTCTGAGGACTTGATTGGAACGTGGACGCTTATTGCGAGAGAGCGCAACAGTAACGTGCTGACTGAACGCCGGCAGCCTTTTGTTATCTTTGTAGCAGGTATTTATTTATCTGTATATAAACATTTAGAAACTTAGGAGGTTAATGCAATACATTACGTGAAGTCCCCGCCAATAACAATTGTGAAAAATGAACCATTAAAAAAAAACGTTATTCCATGGCAATTTTATTGTTCCTATGGTTTTATGATAAGGATGTAAGAGTGGATTTAATAACTCATATGAATTTAACAGTATTTGATGGGGTATTATGAATATTAAAGACATTTTCAGTGCAAGATTTGTCAACACTACATTGATCGCAAATATCGCAATGTCATTTGGCAGGCACTAATAATTCCAGTCAAAATTAACATATTTATTAATGTTTACAGATGAAGACAACCCATTCGAGCCACCATACGATGTAACATACTTGACTCCTGCGCTACACGTAATCAACTTGGGAAGCACCATTGCAGTTGAAGTTAATGGCACGGGCGCAGTGGATGGGTGTCAATTCACGATGCCTTCCGGAGAGACGTATACCTCCACAGGCGAAATGCCCAATGATGTATCCTTTGTTGTGGACCGAAATATCCGCTGCAGGCTGTCCATTGGACCTATAACAGAACAAATGCTTGGAGATTGGCTTCTTAATGGGAAGTTCAGTAACCGTAACGTTTATACAGAGTTCAGGCTTAACTTCGAAATTATACAAGAAGGTATGATTTAAGCTCTAGTTATTTCAAAATTAAATTGGATGTAATCCGTCAGAATTGGTGAGCAGTATCAGTATCTCGTCTGGATTCTACTTCTTATTAGGTTTATTTGAGGTAGCAAAATATGTCCGGAATATTGTTCCGCTTTCAATTATTTATGGATCCAAGGAACCCCATTGAAGAAGTCTTCTTGTCTTCTTCTATAGGATTCCTAGTTGAGAGGTAAAATTTATCAATAGATAATACGTCCGTAATGTTATGCAATAATACAGGGTGTTTTTTTTTTGACCGTTCAAATTCTACGTAGTGAATGTGTAGGTCATACTCACCAACTTTTACTATGGGGACAAAGTCGAAATCGCGAAAAAAAAATCAGCTGTTTCATACAAATTGGCGGCATTACGCCGGCCGAAATGTATGAAACAGCTGATTTTTTTTTCGCGATTTCGACTTTGTCCCCATAGTAAAAGTTGGTCAGTATGACCTATACATTCACTACGTAGAATTTGAACGGTCGAAAAAAAAACACCCTGTATTTATTAGATTCCTTCTTCACAACATAGGTAACATGATTATTTTCAGATCCGAGGAACCCTATAATGGAAGACGACAGAGCAGTAGAATATCTGGCTGAACAGTTCTACAATACCAATATTGGTTCAAGTAACACCATTACAATAGCGACAGGTCGTGCCACTGTTCAAAGTTGCCACATTAGAACACCAGAAGGACTGCAGTACACTTTCATGCAGGGGTTCAACGTGCCTGGCGTAGTGCAAGCGACAGGGAGAGACGTGGCTTGTGGCGTCACTATACGTGTGTCGGAGGACTTGATTGGAACGTGGACGCTTATTGCGAGAGAGCGCAACAGTAATGTGCTCACTGAACGCCGGCAGCCCTTTGTAATCTTCGTAGAAGGTAAGCTACCTACCCTATAGCAACTCATATGGTTAATGCATTATTAATAGCTTGGATGTATACCTACCATAAAACTATTCCATTATGATTATCATAATACAAGTAATTTTGTCTAAGTACTTGTTAATAATAAAAAATGTTTTAGGAAATATCATAAAATAACCATAATAATTATAAATCGGTGGACTTCAAAATTTATGTCATTATTGTTTACCAGATAGACTCCGTACATAATTTTTAAATGAAATGCTATGATTTGTTTATTAACGTTTTCCAGATGAAGACAACCCATTCGAGCCACCATACAACGTAACATATTTGAGTCCTACGCAGCACGTAATCAACTTGGGAAGCACCATTGCCGTGGAAGTCAACGGGACGGGTGTAGTTGACGGCTGTCAATTCACCATGCCTTCCGGAGAGTTATATTTGTCTACGGGGCAAATGCCCAACGACGTAGCCTTTGTCGTTGATCGAAATATCCGCTGCAGGCTGTCTATTGGACCTATATCAGAACAAATGCTTGGAGAATGGCTTCTGACTGGAAAATTCAGTAACCGTAACATTTTTTCAGAATTTAGACTTAACTTTGAAATTATACAAGAAGGTAAGTTTTCAGTTCCAGTTATTTTGAAGATAAATTTAAAATACGACCAAAAATCGAGCAGAAATTACAAGATCATTACTTTCAAATGTATTTCTACTAAGAAAACAATATCCCAAGTAATCCCTTTCCGCTTTAAATTACTCATTTGCAGATCCAAGGAACCCTATCGAGGAAGATAGACCAGTAGAATATCTAAATGAACAATTCTATAATACTAACATCGGTTCAATCCACAACGTTACAATAGTCACTGGTCGTGGCACTATACAAAGTTGTCATATTAGAACACCAGAAGGACTGCAGTACACTTTCATGCAGGGTTTCAACGTGCCTGGCGTAGTGGAAGTGACGGGCAGGAACGTGGCGTGTGGCGTCACTATCCATGTGTCGGAAAACACGGTAGGAACGTGGACGCTTATCGCGCGAGAGCGCACCAGTAATGTAAATACTGAACGTAGACAACCCTTCATTATTTACGTAGCAGGTATGCCTGTATTTTAATTACTAATAGATGTGTAGATAATAACATGTATCGGCTCACGTATTGGTGATAAGATAGATTCTCACAGATTTAGATTGTTACATGCATCTTATTAATGGTAGGTATTATATGATAATGCACTACACAGTTTAAGATAGGATAAGTAATTCGTCACATTTCACTACCTATCTATAGATTTTTTTTATTATCATTTGAATTTATTATGTTAATTAGTTTTCATAATTTGTAGTAGGTACCTTGGATCCAAACAGTCCTTAGCAATCCTTAAACTACTTTTAGTTATTTAAGTATTAGTTTATGAAACACATTAAAGCCCACTAATCTTTTCGGCATTGACAACTAGCAAAACTACTTACAATACCAAATTTAATGATTCATTGAAACAGAACAACTCTAAGAAAATGTTTACCTACTGCAGTAGGTTAGAAAATGACAGGTAAAAAAAGAGTACCTAATAACGATGAAGAACCGTTATGCCATTTCTAATTATTTTCATACGTAGAATTTCTTAAGAATTGCCGCCACTGTCAATTGTTAGATAGGTACTCAATATGTAATTAATTAGGTGCCTAAAATACAGAAAGAACAACAGAAAATACAATGTTTCTATGTATTTCAGAGCCCGCTGAGGCAGTACCTAATGAAATAACTGTAACGGAAGGCAACTCATTCCACGTCCGTTTGGCTAATCCCACGAACTTGTACGCCACTTGCAAGCTCATAGATCCCACTGGAGAAGAATCTGCTTTGGCCACCCTGGACGGGGACCCCGAGTCTTGCGGTTTCATCGTGCCGTCGGTAGATGTGGGGCATGGTGGCATATGGTATATTTATTACGGAGTTACAGTTATGTACAAAGCCAACGTGCGGGTGAATGTTACTGGTAAATATTTTAACCGTCTGTAGATTGTGGCTAGTAAGTCTAGTAACTCAGGACCGAATGCTTCCAATTTGCTCAAAATGTTACCTTTTCTATACATTCATTTCATTCTATACACTCCTTTACATGTTTGACACTGTCTTTTTTTGGTATGTATGAGTGTCCTTACGTATTGTGCATGGTATTAGGTACTTAAATTTAAGGATTTACATTAGTCTATGTACCTACATTGGTTAGACTGATACCTAGAAACCCAACTGCTCTTACTAGTTCTCTCAGTAAATTTTACCTTTCCGTACTTGATCAAGTAGATAAACAGATACTAACACAACTGCACTTAGTTCTTTAAATACAATTAGTAAATTTCATCTTTCCGGCAGCTAGAGTGAACCCCGAAGCACTAACCGAGACCTGGGCGGAACACAGCCCAGTCAATCACACCATTGGCCCTGAGTCTGCCGTTTACTGCCGTCTCCTCAGCCCAAGAGGTGACGTGGTCTTCGACGGCTTCGGGAGATGCCAGGTGGTCTTGGACAGGGTGCTGCGGGACCGGCACGAGGGGGACTGGAGCATGCTGGTCGGCCTCCCGGGGCGGATAGAGACGGAAGAGCGCTTGTTGGTTGTGACAGTGAAGGTGTCGGGTTAGTAGTTTCGATTCGATCTATAATTTTAATTTAAGTGGTATTATAGTACTGGGCTTTGCGTCTATTTCAGACGATTTCAGGTGTAAATGCCCTGAAGACATCGACAAGTGGTATTATAGTCTGTAGGTATTGATATTGAAGTAAATCTACGGAAAAAGAAAATGATTTGTATAGGTACCATAAAATGTACGCTGCATATACTTAATTGTATTGTTACTTGTTATTGATTATTGACATCATGATGCCTTGTTACAACAAGGTATTAATTAAGCGGGTGTAGATGTTATAATTTAATTTTAGCGATGAAGTCAAAGTTGTACCTACTTCATTACACTAATTCGATAAAAATAGGTTGATTTAATCCTAGGAGCATCTAGGTACGAGTATATAGGTACAGTATTGCGAAAATGCGCTTCAGTAGCAATGATCGGTAGGGGCGAGCTACTTACACTAATTTGAAGTAAGTCACGTCAAATTTGTGGGCAAATATGTGCTCACCTCTGCCAACCATAGTTCAATCAGATTTTTTTAACTTTTTGGACCGGAATTGGTCTAAATCTTTGCCGGTTTAGCTAAACTCACTGCCAAACTCTAACTAATCAAGAATTCAACCGTTGCAGGTGGTAAGGCGGCAGTATTGACGAATGTGTCGGCAGACAAGCCCACAGTGGAGTTGAGTTGTTCTGTGACCAGCTCGCAGCAAAAGACCGGCTGCATATTCCGTAGCCCCAACGGGAGAGTCCTCGTGGCCAACCAGGGTGTCGGTGAGGGTCGCTACCTCATCCATGTTAACCAGACCAGGTGCGTATACGGCGAGGTCTTCTATAAATTAATAAAAGATCTAGCTCAACGCCTCTCTTCAGGGTATTCCTCGTGTTCGATCAAACTATGTCAATCTTAAAAGGGCAGGGGAAAAATATGTAGGGCTGAGTCTGCCAGACTAATTGAAAAGTCAAAGAATAATTTAATTCAACCATCTTGGTTAGACTCTCGGTTCGAAAAAGTATAGTCCACGTTAGACTGTTCTGGCCCTGAGACTGAGAACTACCTAACAATTTGTTTTCTCTAAAAAGTAGACCAACGCTGGCCTAAGTTTATATGTTCGCCCTTTTATCGTGATTATATGATACCTAGATGAAAAAAAAAAACAACTAAGATGTCATTCTGGTGTTAGCTAATTAATTAGAAACCTTAATTTTTGTATTTGTCTCCATGAGGAGTTGTGATTGTGTGTTTGAAAATAACTGCATTGTGAAGTTCAGAGATGAAAAATAAACTGTCAATGTTTAATTTTCAGCATTGACTTCGACAGCTACTATGGCTGCAGTCTTCAGATCACGGACCCGGTGACCTCCGACCTGGGTCTGTGGCGGTGTGACTTGGAGTCTGACGAGGAAAACTACTTCGGGTTCCTCACCGTGTTGTGTCCTTGGGCTATGAAAGATCCGGTCATTGCTGAATCAGTTGTGGATGGTGAGTAAGCAAAAAATATTAATAGCATGCAAAAAACAATGGATGATGAAGATAATTAAGATATGATTCTAGT
>JALPQI010009388.1:0-47740 GCA_025490895.1 Thaumatotibia leucotreta
CCCATCATCAAACCTCAACAAATTAAGTACTCATTGACATTTCAAATTCCTTAGTTGACTCTTTCGGCACCCAGGGGAAGAGTTGATATAGCAACAAATGCATTCTTACTGCCATCACCACATGACCAAATACACTTATGTAGTATACTCTATATACAATATAACTAGCACAGGATCGCATTCACTGGGAATTATCGAATCCAGGAATCTTACATAATAAAGGACAGGGAGTGTTCCGAGGAGTTGTTCGGATTAATACCTGCAGCTTCTTTCCGCCACCGCCCTACGCGACAATGTATTCATTCTCACCATTTAGATGGTTGGCGGTCTTCAACTGTCAACTGTGCGCTTTTCTCGTAACTTCCTGCCTCGCACAGCTAAACTTTGGAACGAACTGTCACAAGCGGTGTTTCCGGACCGATACGACCTTCAAACCTTCAAGAAAAGAGCGTACTCCCACCTTAAAGGCCGGCAACGCATTTGCGACGCCTCTGGTGTTGCGGGTGTCCATGGGCGACGTTAATCGCTTTCCATCAGGCGATTCGTCTGTTCGTTACCACCTATATTATATAAAAAAAAAAAAACAGGTATATATATGTAACTGTCGGATAAAATGTTGGCTCCGTATATTTTTCTCATGGATTAAGATAAGGATTGTGATAATTTACAGATATTAGACAACTAACAGATATTTTCATCCTGTAGATTGAAAAAATATGCCTATTTTAAATTAATCCAAATATTGTAGTTCAGTTGTTCCATAGTAGTCAGACAAAAGTATACTGTAGTGTCAGCATAGCACGGACTACAAAACCAATATAACAGGTGACATAAACTCGCCGGCTTTATATCGAAGACGCCTATCAAATATTTCACAGCAATGTACTGAGGACATCTGGCGCTGTATGTTTGATCGCAGGCGAGTGTTCGCCTCGAATCAAAGACAAAGTATACCTCTACTAAGACATTCTGAAAAGGTATTTGAGTAATAATCTGAGTAGCTGAAGTACATGTCAGAAATAAATGAGAAAGAGTAATTTTTTATTTCGGATTATTAATGAATACAGATGTCATAATCTCATAATGCAGCACAGTATCAGGCATCGTTAATGAATTATCAAACATTTACACTCCTGCTCCATACGGTACGGACTCCCTAGTCGGTAGTAGCATTATCTACGAAGTGTCTATATGTAATTATAAATATTATAGACACTTAAATCCATTTGCATCTTTCTGTTATATAAATTAATTGGGTTTACCGTGGATCTAGGGATAAGTTCGCCTTTGTACAATTTCACTTTATATGTTTTGTTTGTTATTTTTATGATTTGTGCAATAAACTACTACTACTACTACTAGGTCAATTGGTGCACGATTGTGGCAGCGGGGGTCACTCGGTTGTAATACTTGTGATGTGTCACTGTAGAAAAATCGCCAGTGAGTTTGCAAATTGAGGCGATGGCTCGGTTAGAAACGTGAATGGCTTTTCTAGTGGGACGAACGGACAGGATTCAATTATATGGAACGATAACATCTCAAGACGAGTCGCATTAAGACAAACAGACGGCGTTACGCCAGTCTCTTTGCATTTACATCCGCGATATGAAGTTTTTTGAGCGTGAAAAGAAATCTGAGATGGAATGAAGATATTATTCGCTTATATTGGCAATGTACGCGGTAGTTATTGGGATTCAGTTAAGGAGTCACTATGTGAGCTTCCCTACTTTAGGTAGAAGAGTATGTAGTACTTATGTCTATTGTGAAAACAAGGTTTACTCATGCATCGCAACCTGTGCAATAAACGAAACAAAGAAACATCGTTTTGATCGTTTGGATCACAGCTGTTTGCTCCTCCTAAACTAAAAAATATCCTCATAATATTTCGTATATTAAGTTTATTGTTAATTATGTCGTTGAAGCGGAAAACTGGGTTCTCGGCCTTATTTGACGTTATAGGTATATAGGGAATGATTGGATGGATTGAATATCTACGTACTGACACAATCATAATAAAAAGCAAAACAATTTGACTGAGATATTAATTTGTGTATTAAAAAAAGCATTATTAGGGCTTTGTTTGAAGACCACAGCTGTTTCTTGCAATAGAAAAGACATGAATGGGAAAATGACCCGTTCGGATTGTTCCTAACATTAACACATTTTTTTTACATTGATAGTGAAACAGGCCCTTAACTGTTTCACCATCCGTGAATAAAATATATTTGTCCGATAGATGGTAGCTGTCCCTTTCTTTTATAACCCTAGACAAAAGGTTACTTTTTTATTGGTGGCAATAGATTCAAATTGTAATGTGTGATATTAAATTGAAGATCGCAGGAACCTAGTAAATACGGGCACCTTAAAATCAATCAATGTGGCATAATTATGTCCAGCAGTAGTGTTTTAGCTAATTGTAATGAGGTTCATAAAAGAACAGCACAAAAACTTAGTTTCCTTCGTAAACAAATATAACTATAATTAAAATAATCATTACCCATTACTACCGCTCACGTTCGCTCGTAGAAAGCAACTGCAGTGCAGCGAAGCGCCTGCTAAATGTTTACGGCAAAATAAAGATAACTGCTGGAACCATTGCCAGTGCTTGCCGGGTAGGAAAACCTTAAAGTATGCTAACTGGCTAGTTATTATTTAAATATTTTAAACAGTACGTTTAGAAAAGTTGCAGTTTTATACAAAATACCTACATACTTGCAACATTGTGCACATGTATTTCGATTTAACTGCCTTTGAAGAAAACGTGCTTATCTTTTCGAATAGTTTCAAATGCTCCTTGGTAGAAAATCAAAACTAGATTACGAAGATTAGTTGGTAGATTGGTTGTTATATATTCAAATATTCTGACTAATTGAAAACGCTCGTATGTATTAAGCGGGCACAAACTTTTCAAGAATAAATATCGAAACCCCAAAAGAATCAGATTGAGGTCGCATTATTCCGCTAGATGGCCCGATAGAAGATCACATTTACACCCAACTCCAGAAGGGCGTATGTATACGTACGTGACGCGTACTTATGATGTTTCACTTCCCAAAATCTTTGAGGTAATCGTTCGTGAGTCATCGATAAACGAACCGATTTAAGTTCGCTCCCCGTAGAGCTGAACTTTAAATTGCTACGGAGGAATTTTACTTTGACTCGGGAGCGTCGGAGGTGTCATTGATAGTTATAGTTTAAGGCGTGGTGTTGACTTGGTTGACTTTGGGACTAGCAATGACATCGTGGAAATTGTAATTTGCCTGGCTTTGCATGTTAGTACGGTCAAATCGTACATTAAACTCGCAAAACATGTAGTAAAGCTGCATTTTTGGTATGTTGTTTAGACACCATAGGGCACTATAAAACCACATTTTGCAAGCAAATAAAAGTTGTGCTAGTTACGTAGTACGTGAAAAACTGCGAAGATTACGGTCATTTTTCAGTTTCTGATTTTTATTAAGAAAACCTTACGTTTTTTGACATTATATGTTAGAAAGCGTTTAAAGATTAATAAATTTCCAACAAGTTGAGCTAACATATATTACCGTAGGTCTTATAGTTTTAGAGATTTGCGACTTCTTAAAAGTACCCTTTTTTGTAAACTAACGCTATTTTGAGTTTTCCTAACGATATCGGCTTAATATCGCCTCACCTAATTATGCTACTAAAAACATGCAATAATGACCTTATAGCGCACTTAATATTCTTTCGTTAAAGGGTAAAGTCATGTCAGCAAACTTTGTAATTGAAAATAAAAACGCGTAATTCAAAAGGCAGTAGGCCCGGATCTAAGTTTTTCATACAAATCGCAAGTCGTGTTGCAAAGCTGCAATTTTAGTATATTATATAGGCCCTATAAGGACGTACAAAAATGTATATTACAAGAAATACAAAAAAGGAATTTCGGCATAAGACGAAAAAAACTGAAAAATTATTGGACTTCTTTTACTTTTTGACGTTTAATTAAGAAACTATTATCTTTTTGATACTAATTGCTACAAAACTTAAAAAGAATACTAAATTTGAAAGGATTTGAGGGTCATTCTCATAGGGCACGTTTTTTGGGCGTCGGGTAGAATAACTTTGTATTCTTGCATATATATGGCGTAAAAAAAATGTTGGAGGGTAGTTTTCGTTTAATTCTATCTGTAGCAGTTGTAATTTCGAAGATAATCTCTTGAGAACTAGTAATAAAAAAATATAAAAGCCTACTTTTATCATGCTCCATCAAGCGTACAGACTCCAAAATTTGGGACAAACCCCTTTGCAACTCGGGAACCAGTACTATTACCTAACACAGGGTATTGTTTTATTATAGTCAATTAAACAAATTAACATTTTGTTAAGTTGATTGTTATTTCAACTGCTTGTTTAAAGAAATATGATTTTTTCTCCGCGCGTACGAATTTATGACTAAACTCCGTCATTGGAAGCAAAACAAAATTTCACATCACTATTTGCAATTTTACGCACGTCACTATTGCATTGAGCGAGCCAGTTCAGTCTTGTCTGTGACACGTTGGGCGACGGAGGTGCGTTTGGCGACGCTGGGCGATTTTACGAACGTAAGTATCTAATCTCCGTTTTTTGTCACTTGCATTTTCTCAACTCCGTTTAGTCATTTATTTTTATATTGGTGTGATTGATCGTTCTACTTTTTAAGTATAATGAATTAAACTGTATTACCTGTTAAATGCGTGTAATGTCGTTGTACTAAATAAGATAATTAATGAAATAAAAATAAAAAATAGCTTTGTCCCTAGGCTCCGTCAAATAAACTCCGTCAAATATTTAGATGGAGTTGAAAAAATACGTATATTTAGCGTGTAAGTGAGCAATCACATGCAAAAAAACTTGTTTTTCGTCACATTTGCTGCTAAAGCAAAATTAAAGTACCTATACTCCGTTTCTTTAATTAGGTACCTACTGCGAATTTTACATAGACATGTACCTACTGTTTACATAGTACATTGATCTACGATACTAAGAAAAATAAAACATGTGAAATTTGACGCAATATCTTCGTTCTGAACACTAACGATAGATTTTTTTACTTACAATACCGTTTACAGCATTTTTGGAGCTAGGGCTTTTCGTTAAACTTACTTCAATATTATTATTTTTTGTTTCATATACCTACTTAGAATGGCGAAAATAAAAAAACCTACGGTAGAGTATATGAAAGAGGCTCAACGTAGGCGTAGAGCTAAAATAAAGCAAAATCCCGGAAAATACGCTATGTCAAAATGAAAAGAGCGTCAGCGTAAAATAAGTATTATTACGTGTAACATGTTATTCACAAAGTGATTGTTAATGTTTGTCTTCGTCCATGCCTTTTAAAATTCGTATACAAATTAATAAAAAAAGTCACTTTTTCTGCCCCTATGTCCCTATAAAGGGTTATACGCTTAAATCTTTAAAACTGCGCAACGGATTTTGATGAGATTTGAAGGTTTATATGTAGGTATAGTACCCGTGCGAAGCCGAGGCAGATCGCTAGTATTAAAATATATAAATTCTCATTCAGATTTAAGAGTACTGTGTCCATCAACTCCATATCATATTTATAAACTCCGTATAAAATATATCAACTCCGTCGCAACATTCTCGACTCCGTCTTGGTGAAAAAAACAATGGCTTATAAAACGTGAACTAATAGATATATATGAGGGACAAAAGTATACATATGATTTAAATAACTCAATGATTCGTATTTTATAGATAATATAGCAGTAAACATACTGTACAAAATCAAGACGGAGTTGAGGCTGAGAACGCCTAATTATGAGAATGACCCTTGAGCTACCTTGCATTACCCTAAATTATATAGATTTAGAGATACGACATTTCAAAATGTGCCCTTCATTAAGTTAAGAAAATAAATGCACGTTTTGAAGCCTCGTATACCCCCAACTATAAGACTTACAGTAATTGTTATCGGCTCAATTTGTTCCAAATTTAATGTAGTTGTTATCTACAATTACTTTTTTTTTCTTAGCGCGAACGTTTTGCCAATATTTAGTGAATAGCTTTAACGTAACCTACAATTTGTTTAATTTTTGATAAAAGGGCACTTTATGAAATGTCCTATCTCAAAATATATATAACTTACGGTGATGCAACGTAGCTCAAATCATTTCAAATTTAATGTTCTTTCTTAGTTTTATAGCAATTAGTATCAAAAAGATAATAGATTTTTAGTTAAACGACAAAAACTAAAAAAAGTCCGATTTTTTTTCCGTTTTTTACGCCCTATGCCCAAACTATTTTTCTGTTTTTCTTTTAATATACATTTTCGTATATATCTATAAGGCCTTTATAATATACCAAAATTGCAGCTTTGCAACTCGACTTGCGATTTGTATGAAAAACTTAGATAGCGGGCCTCCTGCCTTATGAATTTCGCGTTTATACTTTCAACTACAAAGTTCACTGACCTAATTTTACCTTTAAATTAAAGAATATTAAGTGCGCTATAAGGTCATTATCTCATGTTTTTCGTAGCATAATTAGGTGAGGCGATATTAAGGCGAAAATGTTAGCAAAACACAAAATTTTATCTAGTTTACAAAAAGGAGTACTTTTTAAAGTCTCGAATCTCTGAAACTATAAGACCTACGGTAATGCATGTTAGCTCAACTTGTTGGAAATTTATTAGTCTTTAAACGTTTAATAACATATGATATCAAAAAACGTAAGGTTTTTGAAATAAAAATCAGAAACTAAAAAATGGCCATAAATTTCGCAGTTTTTCGCGTACTACCCAGCTAGCACAACTTTTTTTTGCTTGCAAAATGTGGTTTTATACTGCCCTGTGGTGTCTAAACAACATACCAAAAATGCAGCGATACTACTTGATTTGCGAGTTTAGGGTAAAATTATGTACGATTTGACCGTACTATGTAACTATTAGGTTCTCTAGGAGAAATATATAATCAATGAAAGCGTGAGTACTATTTTTCGTTCAGGTATTTCTCTTCGAAATATATTAATAGTTATTTGTTTTACTAGGGAGCAAAGTGATTGTTTAACTCTCGTGCAAATATTGAAAGGGACGAGAAGGCACGAATTTTAAGGCACGAGAGTTGAACAAGCTTTGCTGCCGAGTGAAACACAACATTTTTCACCTCACTAAAGTGAGGAAACATGCGAAATAAAACTCAAACATAACAAATTAGAAGGTATTTATTTGCAAGTCCTTAAGTTCCAAGAAATAAACAAATCAGCTATAGTCTATTTGCAAGTCCTTAAGTTCCAAAAAATAAACAAATCAGCTATAGTCTATCCAGAAGATTAAAAAAAAAAACTTTAACCTCTAGAGATTAAAACACAGTTTTGCGCTCTGAAATTGAAGGACAAACAGGGTGTTTACGAGCAGTGTGGTGAAAAACACTAGTTTCGTTACTAGTTTGCCCTTCCTGGGCTAAAATAAATAGAATAGTATACGAATATTGTAAATTGCCCAGAAATGTGAAATAAATTATAACAGACACGAATAAACAACACTGTGTTCACACGCAACGTCTGCCAATGCGACATCTATCCCCATTTGTCTAAGAATTACAAAGCAGATTTGCGCCAAAACTGTACACATCGTAATGCTCTCAATTCGCAAAAGGATCTGATGCTTGGATTTAAAACTTGGGACACACGGTCGAAAAGAATGTGAAACTTATATATTTTGTACTTTGCTTAACAATTTTTTTTTAATTTCATAATCTTTAAAATTTTACATAAATTTAAAACCAAAACCAATTTCTTAGCGATTAAACATCGGAAACATATCTGCAAAACAACAATAATAATTAGGAATAGTGACAAATTATCCGAAGGAGAATTTTTAAATAACTAGAGTTTTTTGATACAACGACGGTGGCAAACAAGCATACGAGTTTCTGAAGTCACCTAGGACTCCATAGTCCTAAGACTTGTGACTTCAGAAACTCGTATGCTTAGTAAGGGTCCATACCCTTACTAAGCAATTGTTTTTATAAATAATGGAAGCAAGATCCACCACATTTCCCAAAATGTAATTACCAAAATGTTTATAAGAAACATTACTTTTTTGTTACCAAAAATGTATAGGAATATGGATTGCCACCGCTATTGTATTAAAAAAATGTTTTAGGTTCTCCTTAGGATAAATTGTCATCATGCCTAATTGTGGAGTAAAGTTAAAAATATATAGGTTTTAAATTACTTTTATTAAGATTGGTATCACTAGAAGAGAAGCAATTGGTAAAATTTGTCATTTGTCAGCCTCTGTAGCCTAGTTGGTAGTGACCCTGCCTACGAAGCTGGAGGTTCCGGGTTCGAATCCCGGCGAGGGCATTCTTTGTGTATTTATTTATCACAAATGTTTGTTCCTTGGTCGTGGCTGTGTATGTATCTAAGTATCTATACGTATATATCTATTATATATATCGTCGCCTGGTACCCACATCACAAGCCTTAATTGAGCTTACCGTGGGACTAGGTTGATTTGTGTAAGATGTCCCAAAAAATATTTTAAAAATATTTTAAATATTTTTTTTTTTAAAAATAAAATTGTAGTGAATGTAACTAAACGCAAGTACAGGCTGTCAAGAAATTAAGTATTGCATATCTCATGCGTATGGACGACAGCGCGTCGGTACAGACGGTATTTTCAAAGAATGAACCAAGTCACTTGATCTTGGATGGTGACCCGGAACATCTACTAAAATTTGTAAAGCGAGATTAATAATTCAAAACAGAAGTTTAAATAAATCTTTAATTTAAAACTACTACAAATATAAGAACATAAATAGGACTAGTGGTTTATAAGTGGACATGATTTTAACCAAGCCGTATGTCCCAACCTTCAATACGTCTGGCAGAAAGCCACAAGGCTCGTTTATATATCATCGTGTTTTGACGCGTCCACGTACCACGCCGAGTAAAATGGAAGACGTTGCATTCCCGGTCGACATTTGTTAATGTTTCGATTGTTCTTGTTATGGCATTGGGATAAAATCGGAATCTGGTAATACTTGTAGATTTTCTAATATAGATACCTATTGATATAGATAATAGTTAGGGTTAAGAACAGTATGTTACTCTAGATGTAACTATACCAATCGTCAGTGGAATCTAAAATAAAAGTAAACAAATATGGCTGACTTTCCAGAGCATTTCACGCCTTTGGGTCAAAATTCTTTTCGTTGTCTTATTTTGTGTCCCTTAAAAACGTGGCGGAGTTGTGATTATTGTATGAGATGATGTTTTGTTTTTAATTTCTCATGTATGGATTTAAACCTAGCGTGAAAAAGAAGTTCGGTGCAGTTGTATAACTGCACCGGATTTTTTTTTAATGTAGTGAGTCGAAACTGCAACTAAGAACGTGACATAGTGGTATGAAACAAGACAACGAAAAGAATTTTGACCCCTTTGACACATATCGTGAAACACATTTGCAGATATATTTTCACGTTAATACTAATAAATGTCAATAATTTTACCAAAAAATGTATGGAAACCCAACCTTACACTTAAACGTTAAGTTCGTAATAAAACCAAGATTATGTTGCATATGCACAATTATGGAATTATGCAAGTTCTTAGGTTTTTTCTTTTGTTTTTTTAGATTCTTTACTGACAATTGGTAGGTATAGGTAAGCAGGAGCTAGGTGATATTAAAATTTAAACACAACAGTCCCTAGATAGAATAGTACCCACAGCTAAAATACTTTTCCGTTGATATACAGCGTGTATATTTAATATTACCTCAAACCGTAACCAAGCGTAGGTTTTAGTACTATGAACAGATATTGCAAGGTAATTTTAAGTTAGCCATAACCATTAAGACGTAATTAATTTTTGATTTTTTTTCGAGCAGCAATGTATTGCGTCCATTGCGTATTACTTAATTTGACATTAGAAGAGAAGGGTCTAGTATTGTTTAATAAATTATCGTTACGTATTTCGTCCGTGTGACTATTTCGCAGCCAAAACGAAATAATTATTAAACATGTTTTGATATTATTACTAGCCAAACAATGACAAGAAATTCCTATTAGAAAATAATACCCACTTACCATTTTATTAGAAAACAAATGTTTTACTCCAAACAAACCACATAAATGACATAAATTTTCATTTCATACTACCACATTCTTTAAATTATTCTGTAATAATTGTTATGATTGTGAAACTCATGATTTTACTGTTAAATTACTACCTTTTACAGTAAATAAACAACATGTAATTGACATGATAACGTTGATGACACACTTCAAGCATGCTTCAAGCGGATAGTCGATAGCACAGATTAAATATAGGGAAGATTCCGTGTATTAAGACATACCTGAACAAACTATTGTCATCCTTTACCATCTCAAGATGTATTCCATAAGGAAAAAGAGACAAATAAGGTAGCTCTCCTTGGTCTTGAATTATATCAACGACTCCATTTTCTTGAACAATGTTACCAACCTGACTAGATAAAATGTCATTACTATTAGTGTTGTCCAGTCTTCATCGTATGCTTTTATCGGCAATAATAATATTTTTACCAAATTAGGTAGCGAATACAGTAGGAATAAACCTTATTTCTTACTCAGAATCACGATCTTCTGCGATCCTTGATATGTCATGATTTCTAAATCTGTTTTTTAGGATAAAAATAAAAACACAAAATTATTGAAATATTTTCTTTAATTAAAATGTCATAAGAAGTGTTCTGTCTAAAACGTAGCGGTAAGGTCCCGCTAAGAAACACAATTATCTAGCCTCAAAGAAAAACTAACTAGAAGGTCATTTTATTTTTTTACATAATTTTATTAACACGTACAAATCATTTAAACACGAAACTATAGGTGCTCTGAGAATTTAGACAAGTTTCTGGACCTGACGCCTCAGTGCTGCCGCCCTGGTGAACGGCATTTCAGAAAATCCTCATTATAACATGTTTTATGGAACTTATCATCCCTTAAAGCATATCTAACAATTTTCGTATGATGGCTTCTTTATAATTAATCAGTCGACACAAGTATCACATGAGTGTCATTATTAAACTAAACTTAATTTACTTTCTGGTTGACATGACATTGGATGATTACCAAATATGGTGGGTACTACGTCAGAATGTAATCACTTATGCGCGTACCCTTGCCTGAAACAACAGCTTAAAATGTGCGGAGCATATTTTTGAATACTTTTAGGGCACCAGTCATCTGCCTTTTTGATATCTTTGACCCATAATAGCCTTTGTTCAATGTCCTGTGGAAACCTGTTCGAAATTAAAAACATCGATTCATTTTCTGAGTTGGCTATCAATACATTTATCGATATCACGATCGGTCTCTTAAGTGCAACACTATGAGATACAAATATTTGAATCCCACTATTTATAATTACATTATGAATGCAAATACGAATGGTTAATTCACAAAACTACACACATGTATCCGGCAACAAATATTGAATAAGATTTTCAGTTACTTTTACCTTAATAAGGTTCGAAATCTTAAAATTCAAGTCAAAACTAAATTACCGGTGAAACGTAATGTCTTTATTTTGTTCATTCAGGTAACCCTGGCGGTTTTTACACCCTGGAACCACACAAGTCATCACTTTTATCACATTCCGTGCACTTATCGAACAGAAATATACATGAAAAGCTTTATTTTAATCACTTTTACTATTTGCGGTTTAGGTGCACTAGTATAGCCAAACAAACATCGTTGACAGGCATTGCCGGCGTCACCCACAGATAATATAGACTCGGTCTATCAATTTATATGTCTATGGTCGATAGGTACCTACCACAGAAACGGCTAGCTTAGTGAATAAAAAAATCTTCAAGAAGTATTTATTTCATTCCGAATCGATTTTAAGGTATAATACAAACTACCAACCTAATGATAACTAATTTCAGCTTTAGGCTGATTACGAAAACTCTTTACAAATTGGTAAGAACAAATGCTGTCAAAATAAATTACAAAAAAAAACTAATTTGTTTGACGTAGATTGTCTTCATTGGATTGTCTTGTAAACTTGTAAATCGGTGTTATCAACTTCTGCATACAATGCCAAGAGCATCAATATTTAGTTCTCGGGAACTAGCCGATATGATTTTAATTTATGGCGAAACTGGACAACGCGGGCACAATCTAGAACGACTGTCGAACACCTTAAGCAAAAAATTTCAGATGTGATTGAAAATCTCCAGCAAGTTGATAGAGTCTGGCTAACGAAAGCTGAGAATGAGTTTTTTACGGAACTTTTCATATGGCATCACAAGCTGCATTGTCAAACGTCATGTTCTGTCTTTCGTTCGACTTGACACCCATTGCTCGCTTTCCACAATTGCAACATAGACTTATTAATTTAATAGACCGAGTCTATTATATCTGTGGGTGACGCCAGCAATGCCTGTCAACGATCTTTGTTTGGCTATACTAGTGCACCTAAACCGCAAATAGTAAAAGTGATTAAAATAAAGCTTTTCATGTATATTTCTGTTCGATAAGTGCACGGAATGTGATAAAAGTGATGACTTGTGTGGTTCCATGGTGTAAAAACCGCCAGGGTTACCTGAATGAACAAAATAAAGACATTACGTTTCACCGGTAATTTAGTTTTGACTTGAATTTTAAAATTTCGAACCTTATTAAGGTAAAAGTAACTGAAAATCTTATTCAATATTTGTTGCCGGATACATGTGTGTAGCTTTGTGAATTAACCATTCGTATTTGCATTCGTAATGTAATTATAAATAGTGGGATTCAAATATTTGTATTGCATAGTGTTGTACTTAAGCGATCGATCGTGATATCGATAAATCTATTGATAGCCAACTCAGAAAATGAATCGATGTTTTTAATTTCCAACAGGGTCGCGTTTTATAAAGTTACAATTTACAATTTCGCTGTTTGCCTCTCTAACGCACGCACATATTAGCTAGAAAGAGAGGCAAACAGCGAAATTGTAAATTGTAACTTTATAAAACGCGACCCAGGTTTCCACAGGACACTGAACAAAGGCTAATATGGGTCAAAAATATCAAAAAGGCAGACGACTGGTGCCCTAAAAAGTATTCAAAAATATGCTCCGCACATTTTTAAGCTGTTGTTTCAGGCAAGGGCGTACCCATAAGTGATTACATTCTGACGTAGTACCCACCATATTTGGTAATCATCCAATGTCATGTCAACCAGAAAGTAAAGTAAGTTTAGTTTAATAATGACACTCATGTGATACTTGTGTAGACTGATTAATTATAAAGAAGCCATCATACGAAAATTGTTAGGTATGCTTTAAGGGATGATAAGTTCCGTAAAACATGTTATAATGAGGGTTTTCTGAAATGCCGTTCATCAGGGCGGCAGCACTGAGGCGTCAGGTCCAGAAACTTGTCTAAATTCTCAGAGCGCCTATAGTTTCGTGTTTAAATGATTTGTACAAGTTAATAAAATTATGTAAAAAAATAAAATGACCTTCTTCTAGTTAGTTGTTCTTTGAGGCTAGGTAATTGTGTTTCTTAGCGGGACCTTACCGCTAAGTGGCGCCAACTAGTGGCATACGTTTTAGACAGAACACTTCTTATGACATTTGACATTTTAATTAAAGAAAATATTTCATTAATTTTGTGATTTTATTTTTATCCTAAAGTGTAGATTTAGAAATCATGACATATTAAGGATCGCAGAAGATCGTGATTCTGGGTAGGAAATAAGGTTTATTCGCACTGTTCATCGCTACCTAATTTGGTAAAAATATTATTATTGCCGATAAAAGCATACGATGAAGACTGGACAACACTAATAGTAATGACATTTTATCTAGTCAGGTTGGTAGCATTGTTCAAGAAAAATTAAGAAAATGGAGTCGGTGATATAATTCACGACCGAGTAGAACTACCTTGTTTGTCTCTTTTTCCTTATGGAATACATACTGAGATGGTAAAGGATGACAATAGTTTGTTCAGGTATGTCTTAATACACGGAATCTTCCCTATATTTTATCTGTGAATTGCAACGTTTTAAGGTGTTTATGATGAAAAATACTATAAAAAGTAATGTTCGTAAGCTGCTGCGTACTACAATAAGTAAATATAAAGAAAAACAAGAGGAGAAAATCATTGCTTAAAAGGAAAAACATGAGTGTTTACACACGATATCGGTGTTCCTAGGTTAGTACGAAGTACCATTTTGATACTTACCTTTATTCAATAAATTTTCTTGTACTCATTATGTAATATACTATCGACTATAATAGATTTAAGTTTGTATTTATGTTAGGTTGATTTAAAATGGTCATTTGTTTTTTTTACCAGAAGGTCTGGGAGAGGTTGAAGGAGTTAACGCTGTCAAAAATACGGTAGAAAAGTTATGCGAGTTGGAGAAGAAAGAAAAAAGTTCGCGAGTATAACTGCCTCAGATTGGAAATCAATGACTGACCATGTCATTCATGTGGAAGATAAGTACAGCGAAATAGACAATGTCATAAACACTGCATTAGATGAGTTTATTATGTGATTTATGTGTTATGGCACAAATAGTACCTATGAATCATTAATATGAATCATTGTATGAGTTTTTTAAGTCTGACTTTAATTATTCTGAATAAAAAATATAAATATTTCGTTTTCTATTTATTAAAAATACACACACTGGCAGAATTATATTTGCATGGTGCATTTTTTAGGCTCTAGTGTGAGAAGTGGTCATTTTAAGTCAGGTTCAAAACTTCGGAGGGCCATCTGTACTAAAAATCGTCTTACGAGACACGTGAAATAACGAAATTCGTAACTTGTGTCGATTTAAAACACTCCCTATCCCGTTTTAAAAAATCGCCACTCGTTTAGAATTTCACGTTTTTCGCACTTGTGTCGTAATGGACAATTTTATAGGTAGTTTTAATCATGATTACACCCATTCTGCGATGATAAAATTTACAAATCGTTACTAATATTACCTATACCTATGTATAGACATATAATAGCGTTATATCCAAGTGTGAAAATCACTCTGTTTTTCGGCCATATTATGGTATAAAGACTATAATGATATGAAGAGCTGAAAACATCCAATTTTAAGCCAATCTGTATGGGTCATCATTTAGAGTAGTAGGTACCTACAATACCTACATCATATTGCATTGTGTCATGCAGACAAAGTTGCATGGAACAGCTACGTTATGTACATATATATAATACATTAATTAGGATTGTAATAAATACAGGTAATTTAACAAAATAATTTTAAGTTTTAAATATATTACAAGTATCAAGACTGATTTTCGGGGTGCAACCCAGTGATACCATACTCTATATTTTATTAATTTGCCGCCATTTCTCATTCTCAGCTTTCGTTAGCCAGACTCTATGGAGAAGGTACGACAATCATTGTTACGCCGCTGTGTCCCCTGCAGCGAAGTTCAGGGACGACATGTGGAAAATAGGTACGCCAGACGTGTAAATCGTAATGATTTTTATTTTTAATATTAAAATCTTACACTAAACGAATGTCTGCTTTTTATTATTGACAGCAGTTAAACGTTATCATTATCACTTGAACTGTCAGTTGTGACGTCATGCCATCGTCATTATGACAAAGTAGCGATACATTGCTTACTGTATTATTTTATATGGAAAAAAAAAAGTGTTTAATTAAGATTTGTTATTATGCAATATGAGTTCAGAACACTAATGCCTACGTCTGGTTTAAATTTGAGGTAATATTAAATATACACGCTGTATATTTAACTAACCGAATTTCAATCAGGACGGTCGAAGGAAAAAATGGTATAGCCAACTGGATTGCCAAGTGGTTAATACCCTTAGGTACCTAACCATTAGTACCCAATCTTGTGTTCAACTCTCTCTAACGCAAATTTTAATTAATTTGGTTGAAATATAACAGTGACCCAAAAAACGACAGAGGTTACGTTTATGTAGTTTTATCAAAAAACAGTTGTAGCTTTCCAAGCCTTTTACTTTATCAAACTCGAACCCTTTAAGTGTGTCTTCAAACTAAATACAGCCTACCTTGATTTATACTCGTTACGGCACAGCGATCTCTAGTCCCTTGTCAAGAAACGTCCAAATTGTTCCATCACGTCCTTGTCCCATTTCAAGTTTTACCTTACACATAGACATTAAATTAATATGGTAATGTAAGTATCGTACCTATTTACGTCAGTACGTAACTACTATTTCTTTAGAAAGTTGGGTACCATACCTGTCGCGAAGAAAAATCTAGCAGGTAAACGAACATAATTATTTTATTTTGGTTTATTCATGAAAGAGAAAGTAAACAATAATAATTATTTTATTATTTTCGAATGTCGTTACTTTTTCTAAAAAGTTGTATTACTCGTAATAAAGTATAATAGAGATAAAGTAGCTTTTTATTTTAGATTTACTTGATTGAATATATATATAAAATTATAACTATAACATTAATGCCGTGTGAGTGCTGTTTTTTTCTTGCCGTAGGTAAGATACTTCACCTCTATCAAAGCAGTAAGCTGTAAAGGAGTAAACTGGTAAAAAGTTATACTAAAACCTCGAATACAAATTCGGCAAAATCTCAGGTGTTACATAAATATGCCCATAAAGCGGTATCGCACTCGTCTATAAATACGAAATACAACCGGACACGGACCGGACGCGGACGGCGCTTTTAGGGACGCATTCTAGTTGCTACCCGACTACAGGGGAGGCTTATGACCAGCAGTGTTATTCACTAAGGAAACCGCCTTGCTAACAGCGCTGTGTCAGCGCTGCGGCAGCGTCAAGCCTAAAAATGGTATTCACTAATGCACTTTAAACGACACTAGCGCTCGGCGATGAATGCGGCGTGAGCTGGAACTACACTGCGTCGAGAGTTACCGCCTACAGTTCGACGACGAGCTGTTCTATGTTAGTGAATACCGTTTTTCGCAGCGACGCGCTCTACGTCGAGGTGAAGGCTGTCTCAGCGTCGAATGTGTGAATAAGAGAATAGCATATCTGGCCTCGACATTGGTCTAAGGCGACCGGCTGGGCTGAAAACCATACGTGCGAGAGGAAGTTCCGATACCGGCATCTTGCTCCAACTTATGGATTCGTTCACCATCGGTCGCCTTAGACCGATGTCGTGGCTAGGCCATTAGGTGCAACTACTAGTGTACCGGTCAATTTGAGATGTGGGAGAAATAAAAACACATCGTTCACATTACGAATTCAAAATGAATTATGAAGAAGCGGATTAGTACATTTGTCCTAGCAACATGTCCCTTTTGACAGTTTGGACAGCACGGTGCATTCGGCAGGGCGTGAAGCGGTAGGAAGGGTGTGGACGATGTGCACTAAAGCCGCCGAATTATGTCTGCAGTTGTTTGACATGAGACGCTCCGCCATAGGTAAACGTGCTCCACCGTAGACTGCATCATCACTTACCAGCAGGTATGATCGTGGTCAAACGTCTAAATATTGTGAATTAAAAAAAAAATAAAAAAAACACGTTCCGCTGTATGCCCCGCTCGAGCGTCCACTTTAAACACTAAAGGTTAACACTTTATAGGGCACCGATCTCAAAAACGAGCACCCTACATCACTATCTTTATGTATTATTTTCCTAGAGAGAATTTTTCGTACTATTTAATGGCGTTGAGGCTTGAACCCACGATTTTTTTGAGTCTTGCCAAAGGGTAAACCATCAGTGAAACCTGGTGGGTGCGCGTTCAATTTTCTTCTTGGACGCCGAGTCTGTCTTTTTAACTAGTATATAATTATATTTGTTTATAATTTACATAGATACAGCATTGTTACTATTTACTTCAATAACACATCAAAATATCGACGAAATCCTCTAATAAAAGAGGAAACCGTATATGGAAACGACCGGAACGGTTCAACAGCCAGAATGCGTGCACACTAAACTGAACATTTGTTCTAACTTAGCAAGCTGATACGTATCGTTCGTCCCATTTCGACCTTATGTTGATAAGACCGAAAAGGAGAAAATATACTTATCGGCTAGCTAAATTAGGTAACCTTTATAATTTTCTTAAATATCTATATAACTTTGACAATTAAGTAGTCCGCCTAACAGCTCATGTAAATTTTGTTTAGATTACTAGACGCGCCAACTCTTGCGCAAGTAAATGTAACACACGGTCAGTTTATGTCCCATATTCCGGCAGTTAGACCGCGGCATCCGGCCATTTCCATACGGCTGCCTCTTTTATGCGGCAGAAGTGAGCGAGAATTGAGCTTATTTTAATGAAAATTAGAGAGATTATTTAAAGTAAACTCCAAAATTAGACTTACTAACTTGACAGTTCGTTGCACTTGAACATTGTTAGTTTATTGACAGTATTGATCCATTAACCCGCTCAGGCACAGAAAGGCAGAGGAGGCAAATAAGTGGACGGATCGCTAGATGGCTTAACACTTTCATTGGGGACGAGTGCTCGTAGTAGATCCCGTGATTTTTCCGCTTTGTAGCGAAAATGGACCTCCCAGCGCTCAAAGTGTTAATATTATCAATATGATATTAATTTGCAAAGCTTAAAAACACATTATGCAGTTTCGTCCAAAACCAAAACTCACGATGTAACAAATACGTAAGTACTTGAAATTAAGCTCGCATCTCATTTCTGATAAAATACTGACATACGTGATTGCGTAGCGACAGTTTTTGTACTGAGTTTTGGTTGTCAGCCGACGACATGTGACTGCTACGATGATTTTCCTCCATAGCACCTAAACATGCTACGCCGAGCCGTTGCGCTACGGGATGAACAATGCTACGTCGCAATTAGGTTTAAAATAAACTAACATCACTCATTACGGGATCAATAAACTAACATACTCGGGTTTCTTGCATTTTCATATTTTCATAAAAAAAGCGTGGTTACTATTTTTGGGCCTCCGTTGTAAGACAGTAATTTACTTGAATTTTGGGAAATACTAAGAGAGATATTAGACATTCAACCGATTTCATAAAGGAGAACGTTCTCAATTCGACAGTTTTTTTTGTATCACCAAGAATTGTTAACCGATTTTTTTTAATCCAACGTATATAACACTGAGACAGTGCCGTTGGCACAAAGTTGGGGTCTGATTTGATATTGGAGAAATCGGTTGAAGTCGTTTTAATTTTCTTTTAATTTCGTTATTGGAGGTCTTTAATAACGACGCAGATTTTCACACCATCGTATAATGTTCACCTTCACTTGCACCTAAACACCTCTGTACTTTTGTTTGAGTTCATTAATCTTAAAGTCCAATGCATAAAGTTTTCCTTCAGTGTACTTTAGTAATTAAAAACTTAACAGCCGGGAGGCCACAAAGCACTTTTAGCAACAATAATACGATAATATGAAATATACAACAAATAACGCGTCCAACTTATCTGAAACTCCTTGACGTATAAAGAGCATGTAGATCGGTTCTGCTGGTACTCTGGTCAGTCTGTATAATGTACAGAGGAATGCACTTTCGCCCTCATTACCCTCCTGGGTACGGTGCAGTATACAGTATGAGAACAGTCAGAATAACCGACATTGATGGCATTGAACAATTGTCGAATGGAAAAGAATGTATAAAATAAAAACGAAAATCGCGATCGCTTCCGTACTAAGAAAATTAGTTATTTGCAGGTAGGTCATAATTTCGCAAGGGTAATAATTCAAATAAAGTCATGTGGGATTTACAAAACCTCCTACAGAGTCACGTACGAGAGCTTTTACTATTAATTTTAAACGTTTTGTGTCCTCGGCATAGCCGACGACTGCGACGAGTTGCGTAAAATAAATATTCAAGAATTCTCTACAAAATAATTCTGCTGTTGCTGCATAGCAAATTAACAAGAGGCATAATTTAGCGCCACATAAATAAATCAAATACTAACCAGAGGCTAGTAAACAATTAAGTGCAATTTAAGCATTTCTTACTGTTTTACTGGAAATACTGTTGACTTGGCGTTCGTAATTAACATGGCAACTTTCCCGGTCGCAGGTGAGACCGGCATTCTCGTGGTTACTTGACTTTCTTTTACAGCTTAGATGGACTCATTAAACTCTCCTCCATTTTCTATACTCGCGAAGTTTAAACAAAGCCATTTTCCAGTTGCGCTGTACCCTTCATCATAACTTTTCTTTTTTGATTAAGCGAAGAAGATAAAAAATGGAAATGAAAAGCGAACAAGTAATTGGACTTTAATTGCAATCTAAATCTTATTTGCCTAGATTCTTCGTAGTTCTTTGGATGATCTATACCAAACATACCATATTTTCTAAGTTTGAGTTACTAGCCCTTCATAATATATATATTATAGGCGACCATACAAAACAGCATACTTAACGAGCATAAAATGAAATAAATCCAACCCCAAATTAGAAATCTTATTTCTCCCAAAAAACAAACAAATCCTTTCATGACCCACAAGCAATGCTTATTACAACAAAAGGCTGGAATTGGACAGCATAACAAAGACATTAAGGCAAAGCGGACATTATGCCTCCAATGATTCGACCCGACTGCTCTGCCGTCCGGTCTCCCAAGCGCGCTCGCGAACGTTTTTTCACAGAACACTTCCTTCCCTGCTCTGCCCCGTAATTGCCCATTTCGGTGACTTGAATGAAGTATTTGCATGTTTAGATTTAGTGTTCGATTTAGGGGAGCGATGTCGTTTTTTGGATAAATTGCTAAAGGGAACAGGAAATGTAAAGGAAAAGTCCTTTCCGTAGCTCAAATTGGAATCTTATGTTGCAACAATTTCAGCTTCTATCCGTAAATTTTAATGAAGTATTAAAATATTGAAAGCTTACTTAATTAAAGCCTCTGCACGAACATAAAGAAAATGGTAATGATTAGAATCGTATTAAATAAAAATGACTGTCTAAATCGCAAAGCAATCCGAAAAAACTCATCGCAGACGCTGTTATTCAAACGAAGCTGGCTAAATGGGCATTAAAAGTGATAAAATATCTATTTAGCTTTTCGCAGCGGACGTTTTCCCCGTTCTGGGGAAATGTGTTTCCTTCCCATCAACGTTTGGCGACGGCGTAATTGCGCTTTATGTTTCTGAGATAAAGCGTGATAAGTTTTTTTGGTTTACCACTCAATTGCTATCGTCGATATCGCAATGCTTTGTTATCAAAGTTGTGAATTTGCGCTGGAATATTACGATCATTTGGTATTTATTTCACTAGCACTACGGGATTTGATTAGGACGGTATTATGTACAGCATACTCGTAAGGGTATTGGTTCCAGCAGACTCAAAGTTTGAAGGGGTCACAATTCAATCAATAAGGTCCGAGAGCCCTCAGTGTTACATAGTTACACTGACTCTTTCTGACAAAGCATTACTTGGTTTGATTATATGATTATTGAAGACATGTAATTTTGTTCGAAGTACGTAATTTCTTGTCACCATATATTTTACTAATATTTACAGCATTATTATTACAACAGCAGTTAATTCGGAAAACTTATCCGTTTTAAGATACAAGGAGTTGAATTTAAAAACATGTCTCAATGAAGTCGACTTTTTTATTAGTTATACTGATAATTTTTATAACTGTTTCGATAGTAAAATATTTTAATTATGTACAGTCAAAGGCAAATGCTCAAAAATATGTACCAGTGCACTTTAAATTCTGTGTCATAAGGACGTTGTAACATATTGAAAGGAGGATTCTTTCGATACTTATTTTTGCACTTGACTATATGTACATTATTTTTATATTATATTTTGAATAAGCCTGATGTACGAGCCCGTATTCAATTGTGATTTGGCTTACAATATTTCAAATCATTGCTGATTATGATATGATTAAGTACATACATACATTATGTATTTGATTACGGTTCTGATCATAGACACTTCTATTATAAATTGATGAAGATAATATGTACATTAATATATCATTACATTGAACGTTTTAAAAGCACGTATCTATTCGTTTAATACTGTTCGTTTGGTAAATATAAGGCTATACTGTATATCGTTCCTAAATTAATACTAAAAGACGCGCCGATATCAAAACAGAGCTACATTGATTTCGGTGAAATCTTTCACATACACACCTGAGCCCAGGATACTCATATGCTGAAAGACATTCCCCAAACCAGTAGGACATCCAATATTACAGAAAAAAAGAATCCCGGACAATGTAGACATTACGAGTACATGCACCAGTTCATTTCAAGCAAAGGCACCAACCATGAAGTCCGTGGCTCTGCAAATACTATGGCGCCATAGTTTGTGCTCGCGCGTGTCGCGGCATAATGGGCACACTTGGCTCGACCGCTGAATTTGCGTGGATTTCAAGCAAATATAGATACGAGTATGATATCGACAGTGGTCGGGACAGGAGAGTTAGATTTGTTTTTTTAGTAGCCACTTCATATCATTGTAAATTACAAATATTAAAGTCATGTACCAAATTGTCACAATTGTCCCCATTCATAAAGGCGGATCTACCGTGTTGCCTAGTAACTACCGTCCTATCTCTCTTCTTGGAGCTTTTTCCAAGTTACTGGAACGTGTAGTTAATAAGCGCCTCGTCAATTTTTTGGAGCAAAATGGCCTTTTGTCAGAGCGTCAATTCGGTTTTCGCCATGGAAAGTCTACGGAGGATGCCGTTAAGCTTCTGACCGATATAGTTGTCTCACACCTTGACGAGGGTAGAAACTGCATCGGCGTCTTCCTGGACTTGGCGAAGGCCTTTGATACAGTGTCAGTGCCCATCCTGCTCAAGAAACTAGAATTGTTTGGAATACGTGGAACTCCTCTGAACTGGTTTTCTAGTTACTTGACAGGCAGAAGTCAGCGTGTGTGCCTATGTAATGTAACTAGTGCCTCAAATACTGTATCATTTGGCGTCCCTCAGGGTAGTGTACTTGGACCTACGCTATTTCTGGCATACATTAATGACATAACGTCTCTGAACCCTACTAACAGTGAAATCCTGTGCTACGCCGATGATACAGCCTTAGTGTTCTATGGTGAATCTTGGAAAGCAGTGCAGGACGCGGCCACGTCCGGACTTCGTCTTTTATCCCGATGGCTAAATGATAACCTCCTCACCCTCAATTCGGAGAAAACAAAGTTTATAAACTTTCACAAAACGGCTGCCTCCAGTCCCCCTTCCTATTTGTCCCAACTAAAGGTTCATAGTGACCACTGCCCTGCGCAGTCTGACTCTGTAGTCTCGGTGTGCTCTTGTAGGCGTATAGGAAGAGCCAGCTCTATTAAATATTTGGGCGTTGTATTAGACGAGAATCTGAACTTCAAATGTCATATTTCGGCAACTGCAGGTAGGATTCGCAAATTAATGTACACCTTTAAACTATTACGGGATGCGGCCAATGGTGCGTTACTTAAAGCAGTGTACTTGTCACTCGCTCAATCGATTTTAAATTATTGCATACTTGTATGGGGAGGCTGTGCTAAAACTACCCTTATAGTGCTGGAGAGGGCTCAAAGAGCTATTCTCAAGGTTTTACTGGGAAAGCCTCGAAGATTTTGTACCGCTGATCTTTTCAAAGAAGCACAGGTCTTGAGCGTACGGCGATTGTACTTGTTGCGTCTCACCACCTATGTGCACCGTAGAGTCTGGAATTCGCCTGATCATAGCTCATTACTACTAAGAAGAGTCTACAAGATCCCTACGGTTCGTGTGAATTCAGCTTTTGCAAAGAGATTTTGTGCATTTCTTTTTCCGCTTGTGTATAACAGAATGGTCAAGATTTGTGACATAAAAGACTGCAACTCATCCCAGGCTAAGCGTAGTATATTTTCGAATATTGTTCTTTGGAGTTACAGTGAATCGGAAGACATTCTGCGCTTAAACTAAAATATATATAACAGTAGCGGACGACAGCTTTGCCTATGCTGTCGTCCGATCCCAAGAGATTTGTTTATTCCTCGCAGGGCTACTCTTTATTGGATTTTTGCCATCTTTAGTCATTTACACATTATTGCTCGCACACTATCTTCACCCACACACACACACACACACATATATACACTACTTACACATCACGTACACAAACCCATCATTTAAATGTTCATTCTGTTAGTTACTATACCAATAGTTTAATTTTTAACCTAACATTATATTAGATATATTAAAATGTTCAAAACCTGTTAGTTCACTTGCGCTTCGCATTATTTTTGGAAATTCTGTTTGATCTGGCCCCCACGATACAGGCCTTGCCTAGTGTGGGGATCACTGTAACACTTATCAGTATGCAATGTATTTTTTGGCTAATAAACATATTTTGATTTGATTTGATTTGAAAATTAACCAAATAATAACACCGAATGAATCAACGTTCGAGGTGGGTTTTTGCGGCTGATACCTAAACCATCAAGTCTTAACAGACACCAGTATATCCAATCGTTGTCCAACCAGTTTCTCGGGTATATCCAATATACGAGCATTTAATATAATCCATCGAACACATTATATCAAATTTAGGGAATACGACCTTTAAACCAGCTTTCATATCTACAAGGCGTACTACCGTATAGTTTATTACAATCGCCCTCATAAAAACCAATAGGTATAAGTATAACAAGAGTTATCAACGAAAAGTAATGCATATTATGTCATGTGTGTCTTAAGGATAATAAACTTTGAAAAACATTATGTTAGAACTCTTTGGAGCAACTAAGAAACACTGGCAGAAACATGTTTCTGATAGAGTCTGCCAAGTTTCTGTTAAGATAGTGAGTCATGTGTTTGTTATTAATATTATTTCAGTTTATTTGTTACATACCCAAGATAGCACCGCCCACACTTTTTCTGCTTTGCCTTAAGGTTGACTGGTAGGCAATTGTAAAATATCACTGTTATTGATATCACAGGTTACAAAGGGGCCATTTCAATATGTTTCGAAGAATAACGTTCACAGTGTTACCTAGCTGTGGTGGAATTTAAGCTACGAACAAATAAAACATGGAAGCCGCACGCCATATTAAATTGCTTTTCAATAACGGTCCTGAATTTTAGTTGACGAGTGTCACACCCTGTTCAATGCGTCACGGTAATGAATTTCAATGTCAACCTATAAAAACTTAAGCCGCCATTTAAAAATAGTTGTGATTGGTCCATCAAAGTTTTGATTAGCTACTCGTATATTCTATAAGCATTTGTTGAAGATGTTGCGTCGACATATGAACGACATAAGAAAAGCGCTATGTCCTGCCCATCTTGGCACAATTGAACAATTATTTTTGGGGGCATTTTTGAGCTGGCGTTACTCACGTTAGACGTCCATGTTATTATTTATGGTCGCAGAATTTAAGCCACAAAGTGGCAATCAGTTAATTCGAAATCCAAGGTCGTTCCTTGGCATTAAGTTCGCCTTTTGTACGTTAAGAATTCTCTTTTGTGCAATAAAATTTAAATAAATAAATAGAATCAATCACTATTGGAACAAAAAGAACCCTTGAGAAATAACTATTCAATTACGGCCTGTTTTCAGATAAATATATCCGACAGATAATATTTGATTCGCGATTTTTTTGCGCGCTTAAGGTGGTACATATCAAAATAATACCTTCATTAGAGAAAACTTAGTGACTATAAATTGATTTGACTACAGTTAGGCTACCTACTTATTGATTATTTTAATGATGCCCAAAAAACTAGAACAGTTTTAATGCACAGCTGGCCTGACTTGCATACCAATGATTTCATATAAATATACAAAACACAATGGATACTTAGGGTGTCTTTAATTATTCATGTGTTCATAAGCAAATGGGTTTCTAGACTGACAACGGATCTAGGCCAAACCTAGATTTTTCAAGGTCAGCACCCTAAAACAGACATCAATGTGTAATTGTGTTTGTATATTGCTCGTCGCTTCACCAGTAACCGTACCCATGATTTTGGATTTTAATATTTTGCGTTAGCGTTTACTCGATATGTAGCACAGTTTATCACGATCGCACTATAAATAGCCGGACCATGAGTTAGAAAGTGAAGTATAGGTGCGTTAGGTTTTTCGCGTTCGCACTCATATATTGGAGTGAGTGCGATGGCCAGATTTACGTACCGAGTAAAACCTAACGTTACCGATACTTGCAAAGTCACCAATTACTGATGTTTTTATGTAACGGCTACTGATCCCGTGTCCTCCAGAGTCATGTTTTCGTTTATTAACATAAATATGCAATTAAAAGTGGAACACAGTTTATGCGTGACCACGTAATTGATCCGACGGGCCAGCCCACGTGCGTATATTGGGCTAAGTATTACAAATGGCGGCAGGGCATGCGATACCATGTATAATACGTACAGCCTTCGAGGAGGTCGAATAAAGAAACGGTGGATTAAGCAATTTAGTAATTAACTAATTGCCACTTTGTGGCTTAAATTCCACAGTTAGGTCACACTGTGAATGTGAACGTTATTTTTTAAATCATATTGAAAAGGGGCCTTGGGTCCTTTGTAACCTGTGATATCAATTACAGTGATATTTTACAATTGTTGCACCTTTCACCACCACGGTAAAACAGGGGTCAAGTCTCAGTAGTTTCTGTTCAGTATAGATTCTTCTTTGTCTGACAGCAGAGAAGACCAGTCTTCGTACCATGAGTTGGCCACGTGGCCATCTGAATCTGAATCTGAATCAATAGCAACCAAAATAACCAAAAACTTATTTTAAACAGAAAATAACTATCGGATATTGATTCACATTTAGAATTAAAGCAGAAGTCATGTCGGACCTGGATTTCAACGACACCTGTCTCGACATGCACTCGAATTAAATACAACGAAATCTCTTTGAATAAAATTATTTTCCACTAAACATTTTATGAACGGTCGACTTGAATTTTACTGCGAAATTTCATTAAACGTGTTTTTCCGTGAAATGTCTTGGAAATAACATAAATTTAGATATGTTGTTGAATGTTACTTGTAAATAATATAATTATGTAGATATCAAATTAACTTTTTAGGCGATAGTGGTTTGTTTAATGATTTGAGGTTTTTACTCGGAATTTCGTTGTTGTTTGTAATTTTATTTAATGCAGTTTCATTTGAAATAATTAATTTAATTTAATTTTTCTGCTTGCAGTGTGTACTAATAGCTCAGTATCTACAAATTGTTTGCTTTTATTATTCTATATAGGTAAAATTTACTACATGAATGCACAACGGCAACAGAAGATATTTTAATTACTAGAGGAATTTATTTTATTTATAGGTCAGTTTGATTGAAGACGAAAGTCTTTAAGGCCATATTCTTTGACCTCCCAACGCTAGTTTTAAGCGTCATCCAACCTCCGCTAATACCCGTGACAGTCGCCGTCAATGATGATGTGATACTGTAATACTCATAGTGAAAATATTTACAGTACTACAACTATGTGACTAGTGTGAATCGAAACGACAAAGTGTAACATAATAATAATATAAGTGATTAATTTATAATCTGGCAAGCTCTAGCAAGTCATGTGTAAAGTAGACGGTAAATTTAGAAAATACACGGATGCGAGACTATCCCATCAATATTTAATACGAAACTCGTTAGAGATCCGCAGTCCTATAATGCGTATCAGGCGTACAATTTCATGAAAAATGATGCAAACATGCTGATTTTCAAAATTTTTGAAATAAGGAAAGTCCACAAAAAAAGTATATAATTATACATGATGATCAGGGGTCGAACTAATCATGCAAATGACGCAAAAATAACGTACCTAATTTTGAATATAGGATAATGCTTTTATTTAAGCTTCCGTGCTGCATATTTCACAAAGTAATATAATAATCGCGAGTAAATCCATTACATTTATACAGGATGAAAGATGTATTGATTGTATTTTGTAGTTGCACCCAGGGTATACTAATATACTTGCTGCTATCATAAAATTTGTGAGGCCTATATTAAAGGGTGTATCATTAATTATATTTTACTTAGCCATATTTCTTTATATTACATTTTTATATAAAAACATACATGTGTCTAATTACTGCTTTAATAAGGTACACATTTCATCCTAGAAACTCGACGTAAAGCATAAAAAATATTTCGGACAAGTAAAGAAAATTTATTACAAGAAAATTTACGTTTTGCGAAAAAGACGACATAACACACAAAAAAATCGTACTTTGAAAGACATGCTTTCATGTGCTTCGTAATGTCAAACATTTAGATATTGCCATAGCACTTATACTGCCCAAAAAAATGACCTGAATTTGTGAAAGGATACTTTAATGAGATTATGGTATGTCGCTTACGTGTATTTGACTTTGACATCTAATATAACTGTCATGGAGCATTTATATCCACCTGTTTTAACTATGGATCAAGCCCATGGTGTTTCATTAAGGCTTTTATGTATGGCTGATTTTTATAGCTTCGCTGTTCTCGCACGCATAAGAAAGTGAATGGCATCTAAAACGTTGTGTAAAAATCCGATTTTATGTAAAACATAAAATCCACCACATTTTATTTGTGTATGCCTGATTGGGGAATCATGAAGACTCCGTTTAGATAATATACTCGGGCAGCATCTTGACCTATTGCTTCTTAAAATAGTACCATGGAGTCGCTGAAATAGTCTTACATTCAGCTGTATAGGTTTGTCCGAAAAACGTTTGATAGGCAATATTTATAGCACGATAAAGCCTTGGAAAGTAGCCATACATTACATACACACCATACGGAACATAGAAACGCAAAATAATACATATTTCAATAGGTCAAACTTGTATTTATAATAAACGATACAGTCTTTAATACTATTTGCGTTTTCTTTGGCTCTATATTTCTGATATATTGTGTTATCTCCAAAATGCATTTGAATGTTGGTCCTATGTTTAGTATGTTTTGATCACAGCACGTACATGTTTTTGTCACGTATCTCCAAAGGGTAAATAATAACAATATTCTCGTAAATTCGACATTCAATTGTGTATTTTAAAACATTAGTAAAAGAACGACATTATGTACTCAACTTACTTATTTCAAATGACACTTTCGTTTAATTAAAGAGGTTGATAAATAATAAGTGGTAATTTTAGTAAAAATATTTTTTGAAAACATTCTATAGGTGATTTAACGTCATCCACATTATTAGTACGATCACTGTACATGGTCAAGTTTATCTGTGTTATACAGGGTTACTTTTTCACCGTTACAATAAATATGTACCATATGATTGGTATAGATAATAGATCACATTTATCAAATAAAATTTTCAATTTTTTAATTTTTTTATTAATTTACCCTTTATGCAAATGTAACATAATGGGCGCCATTCCCTGTAGCAACTTTAGTCATTCGTATATTTTTCCATTATTTTTTTTATGAAAAGCTTATTTTTCAGTACAGATGGTGCATTTTCGCTAGTGCCACAAGTGGTTCATTTTACGTCAGGTCGAAATCTTCGGAGGGCCATATGTACTGAAAAACGTACGATACACGTGCGGAAACGAAATTCGTAACTCGTGTCGATTTAAAGCACTCCCTTCGGTCGTGCTTTAATTTATCTCCACTCCTTTAAAACTTTTTATTTTGCACTTGAATCGAAATTTACTATTCTCGGTATGTTTTGTAACAATTCGCATTATTTTCCATTATTATTATTATCTCTTTATTTAACTTTTCTCTAGTTTCGGGTTTTTCTAAAATTAATACAAAATTAAAATACAATATATTAATACAAATAACATACAAAAAACAATACAAAATATAAACACTTTATAAAAAACCTAAACTAGGGTGCCGCCGGCAACGGGGCGGGCCCAAGCTGCCGGTGGTTAAGGTCGCAGAGAGAGGAACCGACGGACTATCCGCGCCGTGTCCAGGACTACCGCCTTCTGTATCCGACCCTTGATCCAGCCATCTAGCGAGAGACTCTTAAGGTGTTGGTCGAGACTCTTCGCTATTAAACCGTTCGCTGTAACGACTATCGGGACTATGATCGTCAAGTCAACATCCCACATGGCGGTTATCTCGTGGGCCAAGTCTAGGTACTTACTGGACTTGTCCTTTTCAGCCTTCACGAGATTCTCATCATGGGCGCTGCGATCGATCTACCAGCACGATATCAGGCTTATTGGCTACAATAGTCCTGTCCGTGATGATAGGTCGATCCCAATAGAGCGTGGCGCGACCATTTTCGAGAACTGGTGCACTTGTGTACTTATAGTATGGCACTTCGACGTCCACAAGGCCGTATTGAAGAGCAAGCTGCTGGTGTATAATACTGGCTACGACGTTATGTCTGTGCAAGTAGTCGGTGTTAGCAATCTGAGAACAACCGGAAATAATATGCCTGAGTGACTCACCGGGACGGCGGCATGCCCGACAAATGTCGACCGTACCGTCCTTCAGGATATATTTCCGGTAGTTATTCGTCATGATAACCTCGTCAGCAATTGCACAGGCAAAACCCTCGGTTTCTCCGAAGAGGTCCCCGAATCGTAGCCAGTTCACCGACGCGAGCAGATCTACGTCAGGTCCCGTGAGGGACTTGTAGAACCGCCCGTGTAGCTCCTTGCTCTTCCATACCGCCTTGCGGTCCTCGGTGCTTAGTACCACAGGTCTGCGCCAGTTCTCTTTTGCCAAGGAGAGCGGCGTGAAGTTCCGGTCTACTGCCACCACATCACGATGCATCCCGCACTCATTGTTAAGAAAATAGTTTCTAAGATTGTACACCTCGTGGTTGTGGAGGTTTTTTGCATTTAAGAAGCCGCGGCCCCCACACCTCCGCGGGATGTACAATCTCATAACTGATGAGCGCGGGTGTAGCATTCGATGTGTGGTAAGCAGTATACGGACCCTTCGATCCAGGGCGTCCAGCTCGGTCTGAGTCCACCTTAGTATGCCAAAGGAGTATGTGAGTATGGGCATTACCCAGGCGTCGAAGGCGCGCACTTTGTTGCCTCCTGACAAAAGACTGTTAAGTACTTTTGTGAGCCGGCTGAAAAAGCGCTCCTTCACCGCCTGTCTAATTCCCACATCTTCAATACCCAAAGACTGTGACATACCAAGGTATATTTATAGGTTTCTGCTTCCGAGATACATCTGAACGACATGGTCTCAGAAAGCTGTAAATTTGTTGAATTTACTACTTTCCCCCGCTGCACATGCATAACCGCACACTTATCGACACCAAACTCCATATTGATGGCACTACTGAAAACTTCTGTGGTTCGCAGTAGCTCCAACAAGTCTTGGCTATTTGGTGCAAATAATTTGAGATAATCCATGTACAGAAGGTGAGAAATGACTTCAGCCTCTCTCCGAAGCCGACAACCTAGTCCTGAATCCTGAAAGCAGGGTGCTGAGGGGATTCAGAGCTAGGCAGAACCATAAGGGACTCAGACTGTCACCCTGGAATATGCCTCGCTCGATCCTTATGAAGTCCTGCGGGCCAGAGGGGTCATCTTATTATTATTATTATTAGGAGCCTGTATTGTCCCACTGCTGAGCAAAGGCCTCCCCCCATTTTTTCCACTTTTCACGGTTTTTTGCAGTTTCTGACCATCCCTTCAGAAACGAGTCAAGCTCATCTCGCCATCGCCGACGGGGTCTTCCAGCTTTCCGTCTCGAGATGTTGGGCTGCCACTCTGTGGTAATCTTGGCCCACAGATCACTTGGCATACGGGAGACGTGTCCAGCCCAGTCCCACTTTAACGTCGCCGCCTTCCGAGATACATCAGCTATTTTAGTTCTGGGTCGCAGGATTATTTTCCATAATCTTTTTTAATTGATAGTATATTCATCATCATCAGCCAATTGACGTCCACTGCTGGACATAGGCCTCCCCCAGAGAGTTCCACAAAGATCGGTCGTGAGCTGTCCGCATCCATTGGACACCCGCAACCTTTACAAGGTCGTCGCTCCATCTTGTGGGGGGCCTTCCCACGCTGCGCCGTCCAGTGCGTGGTCGCCACTCGAGAACACGCCGACCCCACCGGTCATCGGTCCTCCGGGCAATATGGCCAGCCCACTGCCACTTCAACCTGGCGATTCTTCGGGCTACGTCAGTCACTTTCGTTCTTCTGCGGATCTCGTCATTCCTGAACTACTTACTGATAGTATATTATTAGTAGTATTTTATTGATATTCATGTCTGCCTGCGACCACAGGTGTAACGTCATGCCCGAAACGTCAGGATATAGGATCCGTTTATATTTAAAATATGAGTGATAATCGTGAAAGTTTAAATCAATATAGTGCGACTGCTTGCAAAACATTTCATAAAATAATTCGATTTCCAAAATAAATTGTGTTTTAAAAAAATTATTGGATGATAACGAACTAGGACATAAAATTCTATTCTTAATAGATACGAGTAGGTACCATTCTTCATTATTTCACTATTTTCGTCATGTCAAAATGTGTCATGGTCTTATCACCAGTAGTCATCCTACTGTTTTTATCTATACTGTGTAATATGTTTGTTATTGTTTTGGTTTAATATATTGAATAACATAATTCTATTAATTTAGTCACTCACCAGTTATGTTTATTCAGTCTCCGAAGCCCCAGTGTCGATAACTTTTTTTTATGTGTTATCACACCAATCTTAAAGATAGTTTGGTTGACGACAGCGGTGCGCAAAATTGACGTACGTCCTCCCTCCAACAGGTCCCGATTGGGACTGAAAGATGACAGCAGGAGCGATCCGGGAGAATAATTTCACATATTTTGTATGATGAAATATAATTCTTCCAATATTAATGATTTTTTCTCGTTAACCGTAGACACAGACTTTGACGTTTCTTCTGATATATTTTTTTCTTGATAAAGTTATGTAGTTTCTTGGCAAAATGAGTTTTCATGCAGAGATTAGACCTATGTTTGGGATCGTTTTTTATAGGGCGAAGTTTGTTTAAATACCTAATACTAATCAATGCGGGATAGATCAAGTTCTCAAATGTAACATATATAAGTTTTACTTCATAAGGAAGTAGTATTATTAAGAAAACTGAAAAAAACAAACGGGAATTCTACGCTTACCTCGCCTTAATCAGTGTGTGTTGCCAGTGATGACATACGGTACTGAAACGTGGCCGCTTACAATGGGTCTCATAAGAAGGCTCAAAGTCACCCAAAGGGCAATGGAGAGGGCTATGCTAGGAGTCTCTCTGCGTGATCGGATTAAAAATGAGACCATCCGCAGCAGAACCAAAGTAACCGAAATAGCTCTCCGAATCGCTAAACTGAAGTGGCAGTGGGCGGGGCACATTGCGCGTAGAACCGATGGCCGTTGGGGCGGGAAGGTTCTTGAGTGGCGGCCACGTACCGGAAGGCGTAGCGTGGGTAGGCCCCCCACAAGGTGGACCGATGACCTGGTGAAGGTCGCAGGAGTCCGCTGGATGCGGGTGGCGCAGGACCGGTCATTGTGGCAATCTTTGGGGGAGGCCTATGTTCAGCAGTGGACGTCTTTCGGCTGATATGATGATGATGATGATGATGATAGGTCAGTTAACTGCTTGTCATAGTATTTCATTGTCACCCTATAAAATATGAAAAAACAAACTCGAAACGTTTAATTACATTTACGTTAATAAACAAATCGGAAATACTGAAACTTCAAATGTTACAATCAAACTGAAAAATAGATAACCATTTTTTGCTAGTAACATAACGGTATTCATCAAATATGTAATCAAAGCTAAAAACCTTGTCAAGCGATAGTATGATTTATGTCATAGGCTAAAAGCTTATTTTAATGACTGTGCTTGTTCACGTGTGTTAGACGAGAATCCGAGTGGCAAATCCGAATGTTTTCACCGTTATGAATTTTGAAATCTACATGAATATTTAAGTTTAGTATAGATACCCATTCGTTTTGAATGCTACAAAAACGATTTATCTATTTATATGGGGAATAATACTTCATACATACATACTGCTTGGTTCGATGTGTTAAGTTACTAACTGTAGTTTTAAACAAAATAGGTTAGTATGCTGAAATCATTTCTTGTAGTGGCATTCAGAATTGCATGGACGATTGAAGAATAATAAGGATAAAAATAAAAAAGTTTTATTGCCCAAATTACAGAATACAATCAATGAATTCATTCATAAACTGTCCACGCAATTTTGAACCCGACTGTACCTGTTAATTTTGCGATTTTCGTTCCTACTTTTTATCGACTTCGACTTGAATTTGAACATTATTAGGTAAAATAAGTGGATCACTCGATCACTTAACACTGCCCTTAAGTGGAGACTGAAGATATACCTAATGTTTTGAAAACTAATTGTATCTACTTAAGTATGACCATTTAACTAAATCTCACACTCGACAAACTTCGACAATTTGTATATTATTATGCAATACGCGTACGCTAACGATGTTTGTTCTTTACACTACTATAAATAAACAAAAATACAAAAAATACCTACAAAATATATTTCTACCTTACCTACAATAGTGTGTACAGTGTCAGTGTATTCATATATTATGATTTGTGTTGACAATACATTTCATTTACTAAGTACCTAACAGCTTTAAACGTAAATCTATTCTGGTGGGATTTCCTCGTCGAAATGCTCTCCTAGTCAATAAACGGACTGTTGACAGGAACATAATAGACGAACATATCTAAACTATAATGAATGATTCTCTGATTGCCATTTCGCCAATAGAGACGCAGAAACGAACATTAAAACGTGGAATTATGGAGATTTGCAGCTGGCATCGGTGACCCAAATTGGGAAAGTGAGTCGAGCAATGTCACCCGCGATGACTGCGCCACCCGATAAATATGCTGACTCGATTGCCAATGCTTTAATCAATTGAGCCTGATACCTATGATGACCATATTTTCTGCGGTACTACAACGTTCACTTTTCGTTACTTTTACTTACCAGAGACAAAACACTTCCCATAGTTAAACTGATTGTAATAATGCTGGTCATTTCCTATGGTTTTGGAACGCATTTTAGAGCAGTAATGATATGTGCGTAAATAAAACATTACTTTAATGATAATTATGCATGTTGCGGGAAATTTATTAGAGTATGTTTTGATGTGAAATTTTAATTAGCCTTGCAGTTATACCCTATTATTGTTAAATTCAATAAATTAACATACGTACCTTATTACACTATTGCAATAAATAAAACGTAGATATTTGAATATTTTGGAGTTATGGAGTATATTACAATACACATTTCACGCCTTGGAGAATCGAACACTAAACGTACGTTTGAAAGTAGCCAGAGTCAATAAGTGCATGGCTTCATAATTAAATTAATTCTATATCTAAGTGACCATTGCTTGGGGTGCTTGACAAATGACCTCAGCCCCGATAAACGACCACATTTACTCTTTAATAGAATTAACTGCGGTGATTAATTGAGAGGAGAGGCGCAATGGACGCATTTCATCATGATATTTCGATAAGATAAGCAATACGAATCAATCTTTTCATTCCTGGGTTCTTTAATTTCTTAGTGCTGTCAATAATGTCACGTCAAGAGGAAACGGTTCAATATGCTTACTACGAGTTGGTAAGAAACGCTTAGGCACTGGTCTCACCGCGAGCTAATTAGGCTATGTACTGTGACTATAAACACGAACAAAAGATACGCACTCCCGTGTATATAAAAGAGACACGGCGATACTCGCCCAGCCCCTTAGCTATCACCGCCGGGCTAGTCTCGCCGTGTCTCTTTTTTTACTCGAAACATAGAGTAGTTTGTCACGCTCTAGCTCTATTGCAACAGTGTGAGTGGGAGAGTGTAAGTAAGTATAAGCATGGATTAAATGCTAAAGTAAACCTTACTAGCCATGGTCCGGTTACTGGAGTAACTGCAAACACCATAACGATTTCTTACACCTGTCTACGTCCATTCAGCTTAAATTGCTGAAGCGGCTTTGGATTCACGTAAATCGTCGAAACAAATTGTAAATAAAAGAGTATAATTGGGAAAATGCCGTACCAGCAGGCCTAGCCAAAATGCCATTCTACAATCGTATACGATAAGCGATAAGTCAGGTGACCATAATAATGTACGGAAATTGTCACGTGACTTTTCGTGCGGATCTGTAAAGGGCCGCAAGCCCGAGGGCAACCTCCACACGAATTCTCATGCATATATTACTTATCGCTTATCGTATACGATTGCAGGATGGCATTTTGAATAGGCCTGCAGGAGAGCGACACAAAACTTGTCGAGAGCACACCTTGCACAGTGGTGATAAATTATTTTTTCTACTCCCATACTTTTATTTGTGTTCACGACCTTATAGGTCGTGAACACAGCTTTAAGCCCCTACCTTACAGATGTCAAGATAAGTCTATATTGTCAATAGACAATATAGACTTATCTTGACATCCGAATGCGTTTATAGGGAATACCCTATAAACGCATTCGGGCATGCGTTGCCAACCTAATTTTAAAATGTCATTTCTAATGAATAGTAAACCATAGAGGAGCTTGCTTTTTTAATTTTGACGTTTCCCGCCCGACCTTTAATAAAATTGTGTTTGACTAAGAATATTTCTCAATTTTACAATTTTATTTGAAAATAAGTATGTGGTCGTAGAAAAGGTATTGTATGCAACATTGTTTAACTGAGTCAAAAAATGCTCGTGGCGTCTTTAATAACAATTTTCGGCTTCGCCTTAAATTGTTACCCACGCCACTCACCTTTTTTGACCTCTCTTAAACAAGGGTTGCATAAAATACTATAAACCAATGCTGTACTAGCATATTATAAGCTCATGTATGCATGTGCAGCATCCTTGTTTAGCAAGGTAACTGTGCGGTTACCGGAGCAGGGGAGCTGCACCTTCGGTGGGAGACAAGGTGTGCCCATACTTAGTTAGTTAGTAGTACAATTTATTATACTGTGCCGAAGCACCGAAGGTTGCCGAGCTGCGACGGAGGTTGCCGAGAGGCGGCGGAACGTGCCTTGCATGTTTAATGTCGAAAAGCGGATTGAATGAAACTATTGTTCAGGAGAGAAAAAAGTTTGAGCCGCTTGTTTGAGTAACGGGTTCTGTTGAGTGCGGTTAAGGAATTGTTTTGGGTGGAACGTTTACTCTGCTCGACAAGTGGATTTGTGAGATTTTGCCCTCATTTTGTGCAGGTAATTATGATACCTAGGACACAAATGTTGTATTTTATTTCCTGTCTATTGTATAAATGATGCTGATAAAATCTCTTCTTCAATTCTGTAATCTAAAAAGTAAGTATCACCTCATTGAAAATCAGGTTTTGAATATTTTTACTGTCATATTTTATTAAAAATATATTGCTAGCGAGTGACACTTTTGCTTACGAAGAAAGACGGCAAAAGGGTTAACTAATTCGATTTAAACTCGAAGGTGCGCTGCACTCATAATTTGTCAAATTAGTGCGCCATGAATTACAAGGAGGGGTGCGTATTTTTAACTTAATTAACCTTAAAATACATTATCCATATTATCTGCCCAAAGAACCCTAGATAGACGGTCGAGGTGAAGAAGGTACACAATGGCTTTCAAACCGAACAGTTTGTCTCTTCAGTCAAATTGAATAAGATTCCCGTCGAGCATTGTTATAGTTGCGACATTTTTCAACAGGGGGAACACATTTCAGTATCAGTCTATCGGTTTGTTTTTAACCGACTTAAAATAAGGGAAGGTTCTAAATTCGATATTTTTTTGTTACCCGATGTCTCCGAGAACGGATTTTTTAATCAAACGGGCAAAACCCCGTGATTTTTCCATTGGTACAAGTCGGGGTCTTAAGATGGGATCTTGGAGAAATCGTTTTTTTTTATCTGACGTATTCGTCAGAACCTAAAAGATAGCCTGAAGAGATTACCTCTTCAGGGTGCTTAGCCAAGTTGTCATCGCTTGCGCTTAGTAGCGTATCGTAGTGTTCCCTCTCTGTCACTCTTTCATATCAGTGCGATAAAGACAGGTATCGTTTACGATTGACGATTAAGCGTTAGCGATTGGCAACTTGTCTAAGCACCCAGATTTAAACAAATTGGCGCTTAGCATTAAACTGTCAGTTGAGTGCAGCAAATTCAAGAATAATTATATTTCACGCGGATAACTTACGTTTTTTTAAGTCGAAAATTGCTCGATATTATCTTTCGCTCTGTAGGTATATGAGGAGCTTTTTCAAGAGCTATGACTATGTGATGAGGACTGTGCCTCGGCCCTGCTCGACCAAGGACCCGGCGCGATAGGTAAGAAACTACCCTCATTTGCGTCATTATCAAATGTGTCACACAAACATGTCGAGTATTTTTCTTCTTAAAAAATACTAACTCTCGTGAAATATTTTAGTATGAATGAATCTCGCGGGAGTTGTGTTTAAATTAGGGACCGGAACCGTTATTTTCTGTGTACAAAAGAATGGTTCTTTTTTTGTTCATTTTCGTTCTTCGGTATATAAATTCTAAGTTAGGGTAGTTCTATGCGATTATTCTGTCGCACCAAACAAGTCATTACCATTCCCAAACTATTGACGAACTGCGTATAAATAGTGCAGTCGATTTCGGTTACCTTGTAGCAGATGCATTTTTGTCTGCTATTCTGGCATAATAATCTCGTTTGCTTTTATAAAACGGAAAATAAAGTAGTGATGGTAATGAACAATTAAAACGCGTAAAAAAATCGCATAGAAACACCCGTTAATGGAGTAATTTAAAAATATTATATTGTGAATTTCATAAAATATTGAGTATTACATAAAGAGTATCAAACATTTTAAAATATTGTGCTATTTCGAGGTTTTTGTAAAATAACGGTTCCGGTCCCTGGTTTAAATTTCAAGAAATCAACAAAATGAAAACCAATTTGTTTCCATCGCGGTCGACATTTCCACGGTGATTCCGCGCCCCGTGGCCGCAGAATTGCTTTTTGATAGACAGCCGCGGCCGCGTTTAATGCGCGTGTCCGGAACAGCTTTGCGTTCAACAATCGTTTTGTAGTAGTCAACGTTATTTTGGTGAGACCAGACTTTTGTGGCACTTTAAACCAAAAAATCGAAGTACTTCGTGCTATAATGATTTCAGCAACGGCTTCAGTAATGGACATGTATTTTAAAGAAATGGAAATCACAAACTCTCTATTTTTTATTAAATGAAAGTCTAATTTGAACTCTTTATATGGCAGAGGAAATATTATTCTCATCATGTTTATACGTTATGTCAAAGTTGCAAGAGTTCAATGTTGTGCATTTCTGGTATCTGTAAGCTTATCTTGGTCCTGTCAGGTCCTGTGTTTATCGTTTGTCATCGTTTCCGTCACGTTCTAACAAGCAGCAGTGTAAAAGTGACGGGTAGCACGATAAACAATAAAAGCGTGACCACCATAAGCCTGTCTGCCCGTTAGAGGGTTAAGTTATACAGTTCAACATTCATTTTGCTGATGCTAATTAATGTCAGCTGAAAGTATCCAACACTGGTAGTGCTGCCCCTACCACAAAGGCTTTTGAATGGGATTCGAGATTCGATATGTTACTACGAGTATTACACAACTAATTTTATTTTATAATTTTATCGATTCACAATATTTTCAATGAATGTCTGTCATAATCATAATCTAACCAGTATTTTTCCATAAACACAAGTGACAGAACACAGGTGGAGTCTCACAATAATATATTACATAACGAAATCCGCCTAAATATCTGACACAACCTAACTTATTGTTAGAGGAACATGAGAGGAAAATATTTTACGTCACCTTTGCGGGAGAAAATCTCACTTCTTGGCAAAAGCAAGACGTAAAATTGTATACAACTCACGGGCAGATTAATCTCACCTTTAGTTCGGGCCGGCCATTTACGATTTCACCGCCCTAGGACTGTAACTTTCTTATATGCCATTGCAAAAATTTCAACATAAAATGTCCATAATTTTAATCTAAGACTGGCCCTTGTGGCATTGTGCCGTGGATGCTGGCGGCATTTCCTCGTTGTATGGCAATACTGATGCGTTTTACGAGGAAGTCGCCAGTTCTTCGGTCTTTAGTATATCATCAACATCATCTTTATCAGCCTATGTTAGTCCTATGCTGGACGTAAGCCTCTCCTATTAACTATGCGTATAGACGCATTAGGAGGTAAATGCCCATAATCGCCACGCTGGGCAAGCGGATTGGCGATCGCTGTAATGTGTCCGCTATGATGACGCTGCTGCCCATCATCAATCTTGTAGAATGGTTAGTGATACTTCAATCCCTTAGTCGATTCTTACGACACCCGCAGGAGGAGTATATATTATATAAATATTGGTTTTTCTACAAAACGGCGTTCTGTAAGCTTCATGAATAATCCAGTAGAGAATTTTTCATTTAAATCCGTTCCGTGATTAATTATAGTGGGTTTTTGGTCGGATCGGTTTGACGCAATTGCAACGATTGTTTTAATTACTGCACTTGTTTCGATTGAACTATCTATAGTCACTAATTAATTGGATAGAAAATATTTCGGTTTACCGCAATATTTAATTAATGTATTGAAATCACTCACAATTTTATATTAATAATTGAATATTCTCATAAATCACATCCCTTAATTTCAACGCGGGTGCATATTTTTTGAGAATAGGTATATCTTGACACATTACTAATTTATATATTACTTTAATATTATTTTTTACATTTACTATTTATCTATCTTTGTCTGAATAATAAATATTAACTATTGTTCACCACAAGCGAATTAATATAGTTTTTCTACTCCCGCACTTTTATTTGTCGTTTACAGGGTCTCACGACCCTGTAAACGACAAATAAAAGTCGAATAAAACACACCCTTAACCCCTACCTTATAGATGTCAAGATAAGTCTATATTGTCTATTCCCTATAAACGCATTCTGGCATACACTCAGTGCGTTTTTGGATTTTAAGACACCTCGTGTATACAAGACGCAATGAAATACATAGCTGCCAACCTAATTTTATATGTCATTTCTGGTGAATAATAAACCATAGAGGAGCTTTCTTTTTTCAATTTTGACGTCTTCCGCCCGACCTTGATGATTAATAAAATTTTATTTTATCAAGAATATTTCTCAAATTTACAATTTTATTTGAAAATAAGTATTGTATGCAACCTCGTTTAACTGAGCCAAAAAATGCTCGTGGCGTCTTTAATATAAATTTTCGGCTTCGCCTCAAATTGTTACCCACGCCACTGACCTTTTTAGATCTCTTTTAAACAAGGGTTGCATAAAATACTGTTTCAATTAAATTATTATACAAGCCCAAGTAATATTCATATTTTTCACATATAATTTATATTATTTTTGGGGCGTTTATACTCAAAGTTTTTTTTGTCCCTTATTTTTTTGAAAAGATATATTAAACTACATATTTAATATAACATACTGAGATTCTATACACAAACTCTGAAGAAATTTGTAGGACGATTATTAATTTCTAACATTGTAAACAACGCGTGTACGTTCTATTAATAATAAATAAATAAAGTTAAATAAAAGAGAATTATAAATAAAAATAATAAATAACTGTAGAATTTCAGTGAAATATCATCCCCACTTTACGTGTAAGGGAGGTACCCAATTTTTTTTCTGTGTTTCATTCTACCACTTCGTCGGGGTGACAACTTTTATGACATACATATTACATATAACAAATTGCAAATGTCTAGTACGAATGGCCACTGAGCTAAGATGCGGACAGACAGACAGACAGATAAACGACTTACTACGGTACCCTAAAAACTTATAGGATAAAGAGGCATTTATCAGCATGCGTACGCATTTTGTCTATAGAAAATGGTCGGTTTTGTATGAGATCGCGTCAAGCTTTCCGCACTTGCGCTTATGGTTACACATTTCATAATAAACGACCAATTCCAATACACAAAATGCGTATACGCATTCTAATATAAGTCTTCACCCAGCGTGTACTCCCTTTTATTTATATGTCTTGGGAAATCTGACACAAATCAACCTATTCCCACGGTAAGCTCAATTAAGGCTTGTGATGTGGATACCAAGCGACGATATGTATAGGTACTAGATAGATACATATAGATATTTAAAGGAGCAAATATTTGTGATAAATAAATACACAAATAATGGCCTCGCCGAGATTTGAAAACGGAACTCTAGCTTCGTAGGCAGGGTCACTACCAACTAGGCTACGGAGGCTGCCATACTCCCGTACGTCCCGTATAGTAGGATAATTATACGTATACTCCCTTTTTCCCGTGTGCTACGTTTAGTAGTGTGATCTGTAGTAACTATGGTAGGTTAAGTTGCTCTTATTAATTCTGTGTTAGAAGTTCGGGATGCAGAATGCACTCCCAACTGTTCCAAATCGCTTGCGGCGGAAAACTTCTCGCGTGAGAATTATTATGCAAATTTTATTAATTACACATAGTTCTGTCTCGACTGTTAACTTGTAAATGAATTCTTTAAGTGCCGCTCTGCATGAATATTAGTGTGATGTTTTTAGTTATGAACTATGGGCCGGGAATGTTTGCCGTATGCACCCGGCAAGGTGGGCCAAAATGGTTTCAGACCCACGGGAAATCTTCGATGGTGCTGGCCGGGGCATTGGCAGACCAAGAAGAAGATGGCGGGACGACCTGGACGCATTCTATCCAAATTGGCGGGAGAACTGTAACGACCGGGCCGAATGGAGGAAAAGAGGGCAGACCTTTGCCCAGCAGTGAGACACTTAACCAGGCTAATTAAGAAGAAACAACTTTGTTTTAAAATACATAACGAAACCGGAATGGATCTGCAGGCTGTCTGATTGTCTGTCACCAGGGCTGGGCATATTGCATAACAAATTACGACTAATATTACAAGCGGAAGTATCTTTCTAGTAGAAGAGAACGAAAATGCTGTATCACATAAACCGTGATAGTTACACAATTGAAAGTTTCACAGATGCTGTATTTTTGTTGCTGCTATAACAACAATACTAAAAAGTAGTAGATGATAGATTATTTAAGGGGGCTCCCATACAACAAACGTGATCTTTATTGATAAATTGATAATGGTACGGAACCCTTCGTGTGCGAGTGCGACACGTGGCTTAGAATAAAATATTTTAATATCATAAGATAAGGAAGTATCTATTGTACAAACAGAGTTATGCTTTCAAAATGACGGGCGTTTATCCGATCCTTGATTATTATGTACCTAACAAAGTCTTGATATCTGTAAGGATTTAGGATGTGATCATTATCGGAGGGTACAGATAACAGAGATAAATATTTTACAGGTAATTACATGAAAATCTCGTTAAAGCTTACCTTTTTGAGTTTAAAATTTCCACGCAAACGATAAAAATTCATACGATTAAAAAGTCATGCGAAATTGGCTTAACATGTTAAAGTGAGGTAGCGGGGTTTTTATTTATTGTTTGCGTACAGCGGTTTTAAAATTATGTTACTGCAAATAATCTTTTAGCACCTAGATAATAATAGTAGGTAAAGAAGCGGATCAATAAAGCAAAGCATTTACTATTCCTGTAGGTTTGTGGTGGTACCGTGCTTAATAATTTGTTGTTGTTGCCATAAGGTTCTAACAAGTATGTACGTGCGAAAGTGAGTGACGAGTAGCACAATAAACGGCAAACGCATGACCATCATAAGCCTTCTGCATGCGTACCCAAGATGCCATACCGCAATTGTATTTATTCGATGAGCGATAAGTACCTAATCAATCTATTACAAAGGCAGATACTAACTAAAAATCACGTGACTATGATGTATGGATATGGTGATGTGACTTTTCGTTCGAATCTGTTCGTTTTCATACATTAATCATTTTTCGTTTATCGTCTTTTACTTTTCGCTTATTGCAAAATTGCATCTTGGCTAGACCTGTTGCTTCTGCTCATAATTCTTCATTTAATTTGGTTGGTTTTTTGAAAGTATTTTCTACGTAAGTAATTGGCACGGTATCAATACACAAATATAAATTGATACATTTATATTTTAATTCGCTGTCCTAAAAACATGCATTTATTAAACGAGCCTTTTAGTCAATACAAATAAAAGCCCCAGCATTATTTTATTCATAGCATCACCAGTTTTTATTAGAATGCCATTAATCTATTAGAATGGCAGATACTAACGAAAACTCAAGTGACTATGATGTATGGATATGGTGATGTGACTTTTCGTTCGAATCTGTTCGTTTTCATACATTAATCATTTTTCGTGCTCGAGTGGAGACCACGGCTAGGCAAACGCAGCGTAGGACGTCCACCCACAAGATGGACAGACGACCTTATGAAGGTCGCCGGGACACGCTGGATGCAGGTCGCATCTAACCGGTACATAATGGAGGTCCCGAGGGGAGGCCTATGTTCAGCAGTGGACGTCTTATGGCTGAGATGATGATGATGATTAGGGCACTTAAACGATGATAAATGTTTGTGCTTTTAATGATTCATATCCCAACTTTGAAATAATTCGCTTATATCTAAATTATGTGCATAATTTTAAGACAGGCTAGGCTGGCATTTATTAGGTTAGGACTGAGTGTTAATATTTTCAATGACTCAATATGTGACATTCAAACTTGTACCGAGGTGCCATCTACTGGCACTGCCAGCAAAAGCGCCTGTCACTTATAGTTGAATTATCGAGAAGATGGAATCGCATTTGTAGTGGTGTTACTAAAGCAACACTTTTAAAGTGAACCTTGTGTCTTTACAATTAGGTTTACTATTAGTCGAATAATGCCAATACATGAGTCGATAAAACACACACAATAGCACACAATACATTGTAAATACGCGATACAACTACATATGCAATTCCATCTTCTCAATAATTCAACTATACTTGTACAATGGAGTTGACTAAATAAGATGCAATTTAGAGGAATTTCGATATCGTCACTATAAAATAAATACTATTTAACAAAACTTAGTTACATATTCCTCTCCCAAAACACATGAAAATACTTTATGTAGATTAATATAATTATGAGGAAAATATATTGATTCAAATAAATATTCTCTGTTAACATGTTACACATGTACTTTCACCGTATACGTATAATATGAAAGAGATTAAGGGAACTTAAATAAAAACCTTAATGCAGCAACAATGTCGGTTACCATCGGAGTTAGCACGTACGTTATTCACGCGGACGGATCCAATGAAATATGTAGCGAAATTCCTTACATGGGATATTTTTCACGTACACCGAGTAAATGCAAATACTGGATTATTCGTTTACCATATCATTAACTGGGAGAATGATCCAATTATGCGCCGCATACTCAATTAAAACTATATTGGCCGGAACTAGTTATTTGCGAACCATTATGAGCAATTCCGACTTGTTTTTTAAATGCTCGTTAATTATTGAGAATGGTTGATTGCCTTCAATGATAGCTGTTTTCAATGTAAACATTATTAAAGGATTATTGAATCTATAATTAATTTAAAATTATTCCCTGCAGATGAAACCAATAAATAATGATAATACATATTCTTATCAACAACAAATAATAAATAATGTAACTTAAATAGGTTTGTAACTTTTAGTACCTACGTGATTATCTAATCGTCCATGTGCTAAAGTCGACAATTGTAGTATGACCACGATGGATAAAGGTGCATTTAGACCAAACGAGCATTCGCTCATTCTATCCCCGAATCTACGAAATTCCTTCGTTACACAAAGAAAACGTGATTCGTCAAAATACGTTGATTTCGTAGAGTGGGGGATAGAATGAGCGAATGCTCGTTTGGTCTAAATGCACCTTAACATTAATTATTTCAAGCTTTACTTATACACGGTGTTTCCTTACTCACTAATAACCTCACTCACACCGTATACATATATATAAGTCATACCGAATAAATTTTAGTAGGTATGGGACTAATGCCGCAATGACGAAAAAAAAACCCGTTTGTTTGTTATACAAAATGTCGGGATCACGTAACCAATATGTATGAAAAAGTAATTTTTCGTGCTTCCGGCATTGGTCTCAAGGTGCATTCAGACCAAAAGAGCATTCGCTGTTCTATCCCCCGCTCTACGAAATCAACCAATCACGTTTTGTGTAACGATCGAGTTTCGTAGAGTGGGGGGTTAGAATAGCGAATGTTCGTTTGGTCTGAATGCACCTTTATACTAAAAATTTACATGCGGTGTTTACGTACATCTGACCTATTCAATTCAATTATATACCAAGATATATAAATCTTGGCCAAGGCTTAGCAAAGCTTCTAAGAACATGAGTGATGCAGGTTGTTTATGATATCCATACATTATTTAGGGCTTCATCAATAGAGACGGATAGATACCCGCTTTGTCCCGGGATTGAGATAAACGAGCGGAATAGTGTTGGATCAAATTCAATTTGTGACTCGCAAATTGAAGAGGGCTGGCGCGTACGTTCGTGAATTTGTATCGGCTGACTTTCCTATTTTGGATAACTCTAAAACGCTAACGGGAAATAGGGTTGGGGCATTTTTTACACTATTTCATTTGTCAGCCTCCAGAGTCTAGTTGGTAGTGACCCTGCCTACGAAGCTGGAGGTTCTGGGTTCGAATCCCGGCGAGGGAATTATTTGTGTATATATTTATCATAAATATGTGTTCCTTGGTCATGGCCGTCTATGTATTTAAGTATCTACATCGGGACATTTCTCCGAGCGTTTCAACCGCCGTGACTTCAGTGGTAGCCTTATCACACGAATCCCGTGAGAGATGTAAGAACTTTTGGCTATATTGGTTGACATAGTTGACAACTTCCAGGATATCCAAAAAATGTATGAGATACCTACCCATGGAAATCGGGTAATATTTAATGTTGCGACCGAAGTCACGGCGGTTGAAACGCTAGGAGAAATGCGCATCTATATGTATCTATCTATTATACAGGGCGTCCCAATGTTATGGGACATGAAGGGGAAGTACCTCAAATATCGTAGATAGGATATTTTGCTGAAAGAAGACTTTATTTTATTTTGAAAATTAAATAATACTGCATTAAAAAACATCCAAAAAAAAATTGCTTTTTCTAGGCATCGAACCTACTTTAATACGAAAAAATTTTTTGTCGTAATTTTATGATATCATTCGAAAGAATGGATAAAAAATAACATTTTTTCTTAAGAAACATAGTATCTAAAACTAAAAGAATAGCCAAACAAGTTTGGTTCAAAGTTCGAAAAAAATTGTAGTTAGTTCGATTTCCGGGTGAAGCAAGTATTTTTTTGAAAAATTTTGAATGCACTATTACTAAATTTTAAAAATAACATTAAGTCTTCTTTCAGCAAAATACACTATCTACGATATTTAAGGTACTTCCCCTTCATGTCCCATAACTTTGGGACGCCCTGTATATATCTTCGCCCGGTACCCACCTCACAAGCTTTAATTGAGCTTACCGTAGGACTAGGTTGATTTGTGTAAGGATGTCCCAAGATATTTGTTTATTTATTCATTAACGTCTGCTAACGTAGCAAGCCGCTAAGAATTGTTTGTCCTATTCGGTCTTATCAATATGTCCATAAGAGCGTAAGGGACAAACAATACTTAGCGGCTTGTTAAGTTAGAAGAAATTTATGAATAAGGGGGATATTCTTTAACTGCAACTGTAGGCTTAGCACGTGATTGATTCTGCCTTTCACTTACTATGTTAACATGACGGATAGTTTATATCGCACGTGATACTATCACTTCAATCATGTGCTAACCCTACGATCTGGTGGAGTAAGTATGACGGCCTCCGTAGCTCAATCCCGGGTTCGAGTACTGTTAAGGGTACCTCCTAGTGTATTTATTATGAAAATATTTTAGTACTTAAAAGGTTTTTGCTATGTATTAAAG
>JALPQI010009389.1:0-53453 GCA_025490895.1 Thaumatotibia leucotreta
ACCAACACAAAACTCCTTAAATTGCCCGGAAGTAAAGGCGGTCCCACGATCCGTTATGATTCTGCGCGGTATCATAAAGTCACAAAACAACCCGTCTAATATTTTTACTACGCTTCTTGTTTTTGTGTCTTTGACCGGCCTAGCAAATACGTATTTGGTAAAACCATCCACAATAGTCAAAATGTAGCTATTGCCGACCTTGCTCCTAACGAATGGCCCTAAATGGTCTAGGTGTAAGGTGTTGAATGGTTCCGCCACCTTCTCTATTGGATGTAGTAAACCCGTACTGGTTCGAGCCGCAGTATCTTTATTATACGCGCAATCAATGCACGCTGCTACGTATTTTTGTACAAAGCGTCTTAATTTCGGAAACCAGTAACGACTTTGAATGCGTTCCAGAGTTTTAGCAAATCCAAAGTGTCCCACGTCGTCGTGGTTAGCCTTGCAAATTTGCCATCTGGCATCCTTAGGAACCACGAGACGCAAGCCATTATCACCTTTCCTGTGTAAAGCGTGGTTTTTCACAACAAAATTGGCTTTAATATCTGTTCCGGCCCAGCAGCAATGCCGTGCCTACAAAGGTTGCTCATCATTATTCACCAGGCGCTAAAGCTATACCGAAGAAAAATTAGTGTCTAAAACTGTCTTGTCACTTGCAATCCAATCTTGTTGTAACGAGCACGAATATTAAATTAAAATTATTATATCTACAAATGTGGTTTAAATGAAGATTCCTTATGTCTGAACGAGACATAAAATGGTGGCCCATGAAAAATAATCACAAATAATTGGAAGAAACGAAGACATTGAAACACAGCTGCTCCGTGTTCCTGCTTCATCGCCGCGTTATTGCGCTGAAACAAAAGGGTTGAAGAGTGGAGTTATGGACTAGCTGAGGCGAAGCTTATCAACGTATGGATGTCTAGAATCACGTAGAAGACCAGTGAGGCAGCAAAAGTTTCACACTTCGAGTGCAATCTACAAGAAAAAGATAAGTGCCTTGGGTTCCTTTGTCCTTCCTAAATTGCAACAAATAACTAATTTTATCATAAAATACAAAGTAAAATCATTAAATATATCATCCATTTGTTGAATTAAATAGTGATTTCCCAAATTATATTAAAATATTCATGTTTTAAGAACAAAGACATACATTACTGTAACGGTACTTACGGGTACCCACATACCTACTACAAAAAAAAATCAAGTTAGTTTTACGTATTTGTAGTAATTTTGTAAAGAATTATTCATATTTAAAATTAAAAACATTAAATTGGGTAAAAAATAGCTTATTGGTGTAGAAATTAGTTAAAAAATAGCATAAAAATTTAAAAATTCGTGTTTAATTTCTAGTATAAAAAAAATCATTGTGGTAAATTCAGACCCAAATTTCATTCTTTTGTCATTGCGTTGTTCTCACGTATCTCGCCGACTATTCCAGCTATTGTTCGAGGCGGCACCCATCGCCTGCGACGCGAGGGCGGCGCAGGAGCAGCATCAGCTGTGCTGGTGCAGCCGGTCTACATTGGGGGAAGTGCAGTCCGTGAGGAGCGTGAGCCTTTCATATTTTTACATAAAATTAACGTATCCTAAATTAACTAAATAACATTTTTATAATGTCAAATTTAATGGATATTAGTTTGAAAGAACTACTCACTATGCGTAGTTCCACAAAAGGCCAAATAACGAAATTTAAAAAATATTTAGCGTCTATTAAAGATAAAACGCAGTTAACTAATGTGGAATTAGCTGAGTTAACGCTCAAGCTTGGTAAGCTGGAAGGTTTATCCGTAAAATTTGACGATTTGCAAAATAGGATCGAGATTTTAAGTCCTGATAATATAGCCAACGAAATCGATGAACGAGAAAAAATTGAGCACGACATTATTATGAATATCGCTACAGCTAAAACTTTGATCGAAAAATATAATCAAGTAGATTCGGACCTCCAAAGACGAGGGTCAATGTTGGAAGCTCAATCGTTTTTCGAACAGCAAGATTTAGGGTTCAAGTTGCCTCAAATTCAGATCGCAAAATTCGATGGTTCTTTCTTTCGCTGGTTAGAATTTCGCGATACGTATGAAAATTTAATTCACAATAATAATCGCATAAAACCTATTCATAAATTTCATTACCTACTTTCTTACCTTGAAGGTGATGCCGCTAGAATCGTTTCAAATATTGAAGTGTCATCGGCCAACTACGCTGAGGCCTGGAAGCTTCTCGGTGAGCGGTATAATAACAAAAGATTACTTGTCAATCATCACATTAGTGCGTTGTTTAATGTACACGCGCTCACACGAGAAACGGAAAGGGCTTTGCGATTTTTGGTCGACCACGTTACAAAAAATTTACGTGCATTGGCTAGTTTAGGCCAGCCCACAGATAAATGGGATATGTTGCTGATATACATGTTAACGTCAAAGTTAGATAGTCACACACTCACTAAATGGGAAGAATTTAGGAACACTCTGAATGATGTTCCAACGCTCGATCAGTTTAATAAATTCTTAATTAATCGCGCAGATGTTCTGGAGGCTTTAAGCAGAAATAAATATGAAAATAGCACGTCAAGATCGTTACCTTCGACATCTCGGCCAGCGTCATCATCATCATCAACACCACAAAACAATAATTACAATAAAAATAGTGGCAATAATTACAATAATAATAATTTCAATAAATATGATCGAATAAATAATTATAATATCAATAAAAATAATCCAAATAATTTTAAGCAAGAAAGAATTTCATACACGAAATCCTTTGCGAGCACTACCAGTCAAAATAATAACAATAATAAACAAATGATATATCAATGTGTAATTTGCAATGAAAATCATAAAATATATGATTGTTCAGCTTTCAAGGCCAAGTCTATTCCCGAAAGAGTGGCTGATGTAAAGAAATATAGGCTATGCGCCAATTGTTTAAGGCAAGGTCACCCCACAACTGATTGCCGCATGGGACCTTGTCGGGAGTGCAAGCAGAAGCACAATAGCCTGCTGCACGAGCCAGCGACTGCCAATAATGCTGGTATTCTTACTCAAGCAGAGTCGTTGGCATATTATTGTAATCAAAATAGTCAGGCACTATTATCAACAGCGTTGATAGAAGTATCCAATCCTGTTACAAAGGAAAAGCAAAAGGTTCGCGCCTTACTCGATAATGGCAGCCAGTCCACTTTCCTTACTAAAGCGTTAAAAGAAAAGTTGTCAATAAAGTCAAACCCAATTGACACGCTAAATGTCATAGGTATTGGCGACATCTGTGCTAACCAAACTAAAGAAACTTGTATTGCAAAAATAAGTTCGATTGATGGTCAATTTAATGTATTGGCATCATGTTTTGTACTAGATAAAGTTACAGGTGAGATCCCTAAAGCTCCCATAAATATAAAAAATTTAAATTTACCAAAAAACATACAATTAGCAGACCCTAATTTCCATCAACCGGCAGATATTGATATACTGATTGGTGCTGATTTGTTTTGGGACATCTTAGGTAATGAGGAAAAATCTCTAGGTCCCAACAATCCTAAATTGCGAAATACTAAATTCGGTTTGTTGGTTGTTAAATCAATGAGTACAAGTACTATGAATAGTACAATTCATTGTAAGCATGTAATCACATCTAATGAAAATAACGAATCTAACAATAAAATCGAAAAATTACTACAACAATTTTGGGAGTTAGAAGAACTTCCAGATAAATTAAATTTAATCAAAAATAAATCCATTTGTGAAAAACATTTTTTAGAACATACTTATCGCCTACCCACAGGCAGATTCTGTGTTAAATTACCAATGCGCGATTCTCCGGATAAGCTCGGTGATACCTACCGTCTGGCAAAAAGCCGTTTCTTAAGTTTAGAGAAAAAATTTAAACGAAATCCCACACTTAAACAAGAATACTCAAAATTTATTAAAGAATATGCAGATCTTAGACATCTTTCTGAGTCCATTGTTGTCAAACCTAATCCAGGCTACTTTTTATGTCATCACGCTATTTTAAGAGAAAAAAGCGAATCTACATCGTTAAGAGTAGTTTTCAACGGGTCAGCTCCCTCTTCTACCGGTGTAGCCCTAAATGATATACTTATGGTGGGTCCAAACGTGCAGGACTCTCTTTTCGCCATATTTGTCAGAGCAAGACAATATAAATACCTTCTCGCTGGTGACATCGAGAAGATGTATAGAATGGTGCAAGTCCATGAAGAAGACCGTAACTTGCAACTTATCTTATGGCGAGAAGACGAGTCTCAACCCATCCAAACATTACGCTTAAATACGTTAACGTATGGTACAACAAGTGCGAGCTATCTTAGCACACGTTGTCTTGTACAAATCGGAGAGGAGCAGGATGATGAGTTAATTAAAACAATAATACAAAAGGATTTTTACGTTGATGACTTAATTACAGGAGCTAATACTGAGAAAGAACTTCAGTACATACAAAGGTCAGTATCTGAAGCACTTAAGGCAGGATGCTTTAATCTACGGAAGTATAAAAGTAACTTACCTTCATTATTACAAGATTCCAGTATAAATACAAAAGAAAAACTTACCATTAGTGAATCTGCGAGCACTTTAGGCATGGGGTGGGATCCCTCCAGTGACCGCTTGAATTTCCCTGTAAAAAATCAAAATGCATCTGATAAAATAACTAAAAGGCTAATTATGTCAAATTCATTTCAAATGTTTGATCCACTAGGACTCTTAAGCCCATGTATCATTCAAGCTAAAATGTTACTACAAAAACTATGGAAACTAAAAATAAACTGGGATGAACCAGTACCAAATAATATTAAAAATGAATGGGAAAAATATATAAATAACTTACCTGTTCTTCAGCAACTTCATATTCGTCGACCAGTTCTCTGCGATGATCCTAAAAATATAGAATTCCACTCTTTTAGCGATGCATCTCTAGCTGCGTTAGGAGCTTGCATTTATGTAAAATCAGTGGATGCAAATGGCGTAGCATCTATACATTTATTATGTGCTAAATCAAAAGTCGCACCTGTAAAGGCTACAACCATACCACGTCTGGAGCTCGCCGCTGCCTTGCTGGCCTCGAGGCTTTGTAAGGTAGTTACGGACGCTCTTAGGTACAAACCTGATCGCATTATTCATTGGTGTGACTCAATGGTAGTTATCGCGTGGCTAAACAAGGACTGCTCTAATTTAAAAACTTTTGTCGCGAATCGTGTCAGTGAGATTCTCGAAACCACCACTCCATCATCGTGGCGCTACGTACCCACATCAGTAAATCCGGCTGATCTCATTTCTAGGGGCGTGGATGCCGTGCAATTCGTATCTCTAAAATTATGGTGGAAAGGTCCTGAATTCTTAACTAAAATCGAATCTGAATGGCCGAAAGCTCCTGAAAAACAAAATCATGAACAAATACCTGAAATAAAAGTAAATGTAACTACAAATGACACTGAGTCCATACATACAATAATATCAATAGAAAGATTTTCAAAATTAAATACATTAATCAGATGTTTTGCATACGTCAAAAGATTTATAAATAATGTAAAAAATAAAACTAAAATAATAGAAAATTTAGCTTTAGAAGAGCTTAATGATTCATTTCATGCACTGTGCGCAATAGCTCAAGTTGAAACATTTCCCAATGAATATAAAACGCTCGCTAAAAAGGAGCCGTTGAGTTCAAAATGTAAAATCTTACCTTTATCTCCTTTCATTCAAGAAAACTTGATTAGGGTTGGAGGCCGAATCAATGCTGCGGATTGTGCTTATGAGAAAAGGCATCCTATTCTTCTACATTCTTCTCATCATTTAACGAAACTTTTCTTCGAGCGAGAACACATTAAAACATTGCACTCCGGTCCTCAATCACTGTTAGCATCATTCGAAGAAACTGTATGGCCTATAAATGGAAGGCAGTTAGCCCGACGCACTGTTAACAAATGCGTGATTTGTAGACGCGCTCGTGGTAAGACACTCTGTCCTAAAATGGGCGACCTACCACCACAGCGGTTAAATCCTGGTTATCCATTTTTATCTGTTGGGCTGGACTTTGCTGGTCCATTTAATATATTAAATAGAAAGGGACGAGGTAGCAAGCTAATAAAATGCTACTTATGTATTTTCGTATGTTTGCGATATAAGTGCGTACACCTTGAGGCGGTTAGTGACCTCTCCAAGGAAGCTTTTTTTATGACCTTGAAAAGGTTTATTGCGCGAAGAGGCAAACCACTAGAAATCTTCTGTGATAACGGTCGCAACTTTGTGGCTGCCGCTAAGGAAATTAGTAGCTTTCTTAAATCCAATACTCAACCTCTATCCCATTTTGCAAATCAAGAAGGAATAAAATTCATATTTTCTCCAACTTACGCTCCTCACTTCGGCGGCATTTGGGAAGCTGGGGTAAAATCAGCAAAATTTCATATTAAGCGCGTAATGGGACAAAGTCATTTAACTTTTGAGGAAATCACTACTTTATTCTCTCAAGTGGAGGCAATCTTAAATAGCCGTCCGTTATATCCGTTGTCTTCTTCTCCGGACGATTTCCTTTCCTTAACTCCAGGGCACTTCCTAATTGGAAGATCATTGACAGCACTGCCATCACCAGTCTTGGAGAACCGAAGTGAAAGCAGTCTACAGCGATATGAACGCCTCGAAAAAATCCAGCAACACTTTTGGAATCGTTGGCAAAAGGAATATATTTCGGAATTACAGCAGCGAAGCAAATGGAGGACTAACAAAGCAGATTTGAAAGTGGGTGACCTAGTTATCATCCACGAAGAATACACACCACCACTACATTGGCGACTCGGACGAATTACTCGCCTATTCCCGGGTCCAGATGGAATTTCAAGAGTGGCAGACATTAATACCATAAGAGGATGTGTACGGCGACCCCTTGTTCGACTCTGCCCTCTACCGGTAGTTGAAAGTTGAAAGATGGTCTTTCAACGAGGCGGGAGTATGTTCCGGCCCAGCAGCAATGCCGTGCCTACAAAGGTTGCTCATCATTATTCACCAGGCGCTAAAGCTATACCGAAGAAAAATTAGTGTCTAAAACTGTCTTGTCACTTGCAATCCAATCTTGTTGTAACGAGCACGAATATTAAATTAAAATTATTATATCTACAAATGTGGTTTAAATGAAGATTCCTTATGTCTGAACGAGACAATATCTGATACCTCTTTGTCTATACCCGGTTTTAATATCTTAAAGATTCTTTCGAGTCTTGAATCAGCCATTTGTAAAGTTAAGATCCAATTGTCAGTGTTTATGTGCAAAACCTTGGCAGGTGGCATAGTTCTACTATCTGGCACAGGATTGCGACTCAGAGCGTCCACGTGACTCATACGGCATCCCGGCCGATATTCGATATTAAAACTATATTCGCTTATGGTCAACCACCAGCGCGCAATTCTGGGGATCAAATCACGCTTTGTGAGGGTGGTTCTAAGGGCATTGCAATCCGTATACACCGTGAAATTCAATCCCAGAAGGTACGAACGAAACTTTTTCAATGAACAGACTACCGCCAACGTTTCCAGCTCATATGAGTGAAAGTAACGTTCTTCTGGCGACGTCTGTCGGCTGAAATACGCAACAGGCTTCAACACTCTGGGATTCGTCTGCCACTGCATAAGAATTCCACCTAAGCCTAGGGAGCTGGCGTCGGTGTGTACCTCGGTCTCTAACTCTGGGTTGTACAATGCCAGCAAAGGACGTTGAATTAAGCATTCTTTTAACGTCTCAAAAGATTTTGTTTCTTTATCACTCCACTGCCATTGTATATCCTTTTTAAGCAAGGTAGTTAGAGGCCTTGCAATCTCCCCGAAACCTTTTACAAAACGACGAAAATAGCTCGCTAGTCCAAGAAACTGTCGAATTTCATGGACATTGCGGGGTACGGGAAAATCTCGTACTGCCTCTACTTTTTTCTGATTTGGCTTTATACCATCTTCGGAAATTTCGTACCCCAAGTACTCAATACTTGTATCAAAGAAACTGCATTTGGACAACTTAAGAGTTAAGCCTGCTTCTTGAATAAGCTTAAGTACGTCCTCCAAACGCTCAAAGCCTTCGTCTATCGATACTGATGGAATGAGAAGATCGTCCATATAGGCTAGAGCACTTTTAAACCTGCGTGTTCCCAACAACCCGTTCATCATTTTTTGAAACACGGCTGGCGCGTTTGCCAACCCGAAAGGCATCCGCTTAAATTCATAGTGCCCATCCGGGGTGACGAACGCTGTCAAATACCGACTATTTTGTCCCATCGGTATTTGATAATAGCCGGAGGCTAGGTCTAGCGCACTAAAATACTTATAGCCACTTAAATTGGACAGCTGATCGTCTATCAAAGGTAAGGGATATTTATCTTTGACGGTTTTATTGTTGAGGGCTCTGTAGTCTACACAGAGTCGAGACTCTCCATTCTTTTTTTGAACCAATAATATTGGGCTTGCATAATTTGAGTTTGACTCTTGTGCAATATCATTAGACACTAACTCATCGACAATATCTCTTACCTTTTGACGCTCATGGTGTGACAATCGATAAGGCCGGTATACAACAGGTGTCTTATCATGTAAGTCTATATCCATCACCGCGTCTTTAGAACACCCTAGCTCGCTTAGATTGCTTGCAAAACAAGTCCTATATTTTTGCAAAAGCTCATGAAGTCTTTCAATGGTACTTTCGTCTATATTTTCTCCTACTCTAATATCGGATCGTAAGATTGGCTTCGCTTCCCTTTTGGTCGGCTCTGTCTGCACTAACAATGCCTTGACTTCCGTTATTGGGTTCACTCTAGCTATCAATGTACCGGCTTTGAATTTAATAGGTGTTTTGGTCAACGATGTTACAAACACTAATCCTTTACTTTCATTTACTTCGTAACAACCCTGATGGAGGTGATATTCTTGATTGGGGCTCATTCTGGTACCACCATCGGAGTAAACGTTACCAGAATAAGCCTCATTCATGTATACCTCTACTAAACCTCCCTTAACCACGGTAACGTCTTTAGATACATAAAGACCAAAAGCCCGATTATACCCTTGAAAAGCATCAGATGGGGTGTGATAGAAAAACAATCTATCCTTGTTCTTCAATGCCGTGACAGATGGCATTTCTGTAAAATTTTGTCCTATCAACAGTGGGACTTGCAAATACGTATCATCAACAACCAAAACATCCAGTTCTGTATCGATTTCATCAATCCTGACATGTACGGTAACTTTAGACTTCGGAATAACTGTTGAATTTCCAAAACCTCTTATTGTGGGTAATGGTATATGCCCTTCTTCTGATAGGCCCAATGTGATTGAGTCTGAATGGCGAATCATACTGCAATCACTTCCGAAATCAATATATGAGTTCATCATCTGACCATTAACACAAACAGACTTATTAAACTTGTCACTAGCGGGACCGACTACACCATCGCTAAGAGGTATGACATGGCCAGAATAACCATCAGGTTTTCCAGACTCGCAGCTTTGTTTTACCTCAGTTGCAGCAGACAGCAAGTTATCTGCATCTAATACTACAACCTTCAAAACCTTTTTGTCAACAGACTGGTTGTTTGGGTCGTTGGTTTCATATGTTTGCATCTGCAAGGGTCTTCTAGTGCAACCTTCAGTGTTATGGCCTACGCGGTGACACTTGTTGCACTTGATTATTGGCTTGGTGCAATTTAAATAAATATGACCGCGCTCGTTGCAATTGAAACAGGTAGAGTCAGCTCCCCTACTACTCGTAGCACTCTTACCAGTAGCATTACCACGAAATTCACGTCTCCTAAACGAGTTCGCTGCACTTCGCAATGCGTTTTTAGACTGTGAAGATTGTTGTGACGCTAAATAGTTCAACAAGTCCTCCGGTTCCTCACATTTGAGGGCTTGAGCCCCATTCCTAATCGAACCGTCCGTGATCCCATAGATTATACAATCAACTGCCTTTCGACCGACAATCTCACACCGACTCAACAATGACAATTTCTCGTAAAAGTAATCTCTGAGAGTTTCGTCTGTGCGAGATTTTCGGCTTAACATTTCATCGAGTAATTTACCATAGTTAACGTCATTTGGGAAAGCTTTCTTCAATTTACTCTGCCAATCATCCCACGAGTAACTAAGCGATGGTAAGGACTCGTACCAACTTTTTGCTAGCCCGCGTAACTTCTGTAGCGCGTAGTGAACTACTTGCTTCTCATCCCAAGAATAAATCTCAGCGCACTCGTTCACCTTCTTTATCCAGCGTACGACATCCTGAGCCTTGTTGTTAGGGTCGAATTCCGGAACAACGTTATTGTTAGAGGAGTTCTTACTTGGTACACCTTGTAGCGCCGACACTAGCTTCATCAATTCCTCTGTAGTTAAACCAGTTGGTCGACTCCTTTTTGCAGGAGTCTCGTTACCTCCCTCTGATGAAGACGAGGACTTTCTTCTTCGGTGCCTTCGTTTACCACGCCCCTTTTCTGAAAATTCAGGCGCATTTTATGTTCTTTGGCCTTAGCGGGACCACGACCTTCTTTTTGCCTGACTTTGACTGACTCTGAACTTTGACTTTGGACTTTGACTTCGGACTTTGACTTTGGACTTTGACTTTGGACTTTGACTTCGGACTTTGACTTTGGACTTTGACTTTGGACTTTGACTTTGGACTTTGACTTTGGACTTTGACTTTGGACTTTGACTTTGGCCTTTGACTTTGGACTTTGACTTCGGACTTTGAACTTGGCTGACTTCGACTTTGAACTTGGCTGACTTTGGACTTTGACTTTGAACTTGGCTGACTTCGACTTTGTACTTGGTTAACTTTGACTTTGACTGACTTCGGCTAAGGAGGCTAAGCAGCACATCTACATGGCCACACACCTAACAGCACATCTACATGGCTGTAAGGGTACTCTATAGGCAGCACACCTACGTGGCCGCACACCTAACAGCACACCTACATGGCTGTAAGGGTACTCTATAAGCAGCACACCTACATGGCCGCACACCTAACAGCACACCTACATGGCCGCACACCTAACAGCACACCTACATGGCTGTAAGGGTATTCTATAAGCAGCACACCTACATGGCCGCACACCTAACAGCACACCTACATGGCTGTAAGGGTATTCTATAAGCAGCACACCTACGGCCGCACGCTTACAGCACACCTACATGGCTGCAAGGATACTCTATGAGCAGCACACCTACATGGCCGCACGCTTACAGCACACCTACATGGCTGTAAGGATACTCTATGAGCAGCACACCTACATGGCCGCACGCTTACAGCACACCTACATGGCTGTGAGGATACTCTATAAGCGGCACACCTACATGGCCGCACGCAACATCTCGGTAACATAAGAATGTTTATAATTCATTCATTACTTACTGTTATTGCCCGGCATGGCTCACAGCAGTCCAACTCGTAGATTCAATCGCACTTCTGAATTGAAATAAAAATATCTGGATAACGTATAAGCAGTTATATTTTTCAATCTTCCACCTCAACTGACGTCCCGATACTTCAACGCCATTCAACCTTTTATTTTACTTTTTCTACAACCAGTTATATTTTATCGAAGAGGTTATAATGGCGGCCAAGTATCGATGTATTAATATTAGTTTTAACAATTAAAAACTTTATTGTAATATCTAAATAACTTAAAAAATACTTAAATAAACAAAAATCACAACAAAAGAGTATTCAAAAATATGCTCCGCACAATTTTAAGCTGTTGTTTCAGGCAAGGGTACGCGCATAAGTGATTACATTCTGACGTACTACCCACCATATTTGGTAATCATCCAATGTCATGTCAACCAGCAAGTAAATTAAGTCTAGTTTAATAATGACGCTCATGTGATACGATAAAAGTATACGATTGAAGACTGGACATCACTAATAGTAATGACATTTTATCTAGTCAGGTTGGTAGCATTGTTCAAGAAAATGGAGTCGTTGATGGAGTTCACGACCAAGTAGAGCTACTTTATTTGTCTCTTTTTCCTTATGGAATACGTCTTGAGATGGGGTGAAGGATGACAATAGTTTGTTCATGTATGTCTTAATACACGGAATCTTCCCTATATTTTATCTGTGGTACATACTCTGAGGCCCTACCGCGAACCACGAACGAAGTGTTGCCTTTGTCTCGCACTTGTGAATGCGTACGCAAGCGAGACTGAGAGGCAAAACTTCGTTCGTGGTTCGCGGTAGGGCCTCTGTTTGGTTTGATGTTTTAAAAAAAAGGTACACAATCTTGCAGTATCTTTTTATTGAAAACTACGAGTAGAAAATAAGTTTTAGCAAATATACATAATATAACAATGAAATACAGTGATTTACATTGTTTTTGATTCATTAAGTACCTAGTATGGATTAATAAAATCATTTTTCAATAAAAAGATACTGCAAGATTGTTTACCTTTTTTTAACACCAAACCAAACAGAGTATAGGCATATTTTCAGTCGAATGACCGAATAATTAATCAATCAGCTGCATAATAAGAATAAGGCAGTGTCTCGAGAAGGAAACACTGGAGTGATAACATAATGACATTGACTTCTCCACAGTCGATCACTGTCTAGCTATCTAGACACCACACAGCTTTAATCGATTACGGTGACATGCAAAAAAGGAAACAATGCATAACGAGTGTTTTGTTTTAATGTTTTACGGAATAGTTGGCAAGCGAGCAAGTTAAGCCGATTAAAGACGAAATTGGCTATGTAAAGCTTTCTGAAGGTATTAATATTATATTTTCCCTGATAGCCGTCGTCTTAAGGTTCATGAACATGCGGTTCTTTTATTTTTATGTCCTGTAATTTGTAAACAATCTTTTTTAAGCGAGTAAGATGACATTTGTGCAGTTTTATGAACAGCGGCCCTACCGCGAAAAACGAAATTCGTAAATTTCGAGGATTTGTCTCTTTCACTCTAATGACGCCTTCGTGGAAAGAGAAAAATCCGCAAAAGTTGCGGATTTCGAATTTCGCTGCACGCCTCCAGTACTTTTTTTTTAATGACACATTCAGGCACACAACTCGCATCACACAGCCTTGACTGATGTCGCGATTAAATTAACATCATCATGCGACTTTACGTCATCATGAATATCATTTTATCATTAGATCATCTGTCTATTGTTATAGTGGATTAATATGGCCATTGGCCGTAACAGAAATCAGTTCGCGCCTTTCTTGTTAACGTTATTAATTTTAAAAGGACACACAATGTACATAGGTAATAGGCATGATAAGATAACTGGCAAGTCAAATCAGCATCTTTTTTCGAACTGTCAAAACGATCACCACTATGGAATTTTATACGAAATACTCAAAAGTGACGTCACGTTTGAGTACTGCCAAATGACCTACTCTTTTAATTTCTTTTCAATTTATTAAATAGAAGTTCTGTACAAAAATTACTGCAATCTACATCTTAGAAATAATTTCTACGTGTATTATGTCGTGCATAATGTTCAATAATTTATTTTAACTACAGTCATCATCCCTATTTAACAGCTCAATTTCTGATTCATCGGATTTTTATAATCCGCATAGACCATCGATAGATTTTTCTATTTTTATTGACCAAGTATTTATTGAAGATGGGCTGCAGGATCATCATTTTAGTGCACTGGACACTTCGCCAACCCGCTTGTCCAGTGTGGCTTTGATGGACTAATCACAACTATTTCTAATGGCGGCATAATATTTTATATGTTTTTATTTATAAACCTGTACTAATTTACATATTTAACTAATCTACTTAACCTAACCTATATCTAAGATTGGCCATTGCCTCGGCAAAGAGAACAATTTTGTACCGTTTGGCGTAGAAACTTTAGGTTCATGGGGCCCCCGCGCACGCAAATTGATGTCCGTGAAGTTGCTGAAATCGCGAAACGTCTGGTTGATGTAACTAAAGACCGAAGAGCTGGCGACTTCCTCGCACAACGCATCAGTATTGCGATACAGCTAGGAAATGCCGCCAGCATCCTCGGTACAATGCTACAAGGGACAATTTTATATGTTGATATTGAAATTCATTACCGTGATGCATTGAAGAGGGGGTGACAAATTCAGGACCGTTTTTGAAATGGAAGCCGCACGCCATACATTGCCTAATTTTGTATGGCGTGCGGCTTCCATGTTTTATTTGTTCGTAGTTTTGGGGGCATTTTCGAGCTCGCGTTAGATATCCATGTTTATACATAAGTCGTGAACAGTACCACGTTTTTCTAACTCTATAAACAATTAGCAATTAAATGCCCCACAAATTACTTAAAAATTGACAAGTTACCTATGTTTTTTTTTTGTTTTTTTTTGGGGTTAATGTTTTTGTATTTTTTGGTTTTAGGATGTCCGAAGGGATTTTTAAGACAAATTAATGGGATAATTTAAATTATCTCTTCAAATTGAAGTAATTAAAAACGCAAAATTGCCTAAAATCAAATGATATTTATTACATTTAACGTTTGCTAAATAGCTTAAATAGCCGTTATAAATTCTTAAAAATTAGAAAAAGCAACGAAAAATACAAAAAATAAATAAAAGAACTTGTCTATTTCTAAGTAACTTGTGGGCATTCAATTGTTAGTTGTTTATAGAGTTAGAAAAACGTGTTACCTACTGTTCACGATTTATGATTCACCCTGTATATGGACGCCATATTTCTTCGCTAGAGACGGCACAACACAACGGTTTCTCAGCAAGCACGCGGAAACTCCGTTACGATCTATATTTAGCCGCCGATGGACCATGTGTTAACATGTTTTACGGTTTATTCAGTCGTATACTGACTGGGTGTTACATTGATACAAAATGTGAAAAACCTGATAAGATGGTCTTTCTGAACAAGGTTTCCTATGGGACCTATATGAAAGACGCGAAAAAAAATTACGATTTTCATACAGATCGGAACAGAAGTGTTCATGATTTTCAGTCTCGTTTCATTATTATGTAAACACATTTGTAAGAGATCAGTCTGAAAAAATGTATACATATTAATGAACTCGAACTGTACTAGTCTTAAAAAAATAAAGATTTTCATATGGGTCCCGAACGAGGGGCCGCACATAGTGTGCCACTAAGAGGGATAGACATAGTCACTTACTACTAAGAAGAAAGTGCCACACAGGCACTTAGTGACGTATTCAACGCATTTGTCTGGCACTTACATTTAGCATCTAATGCACACACACACAAAAAAAAGTGGCACAGTGATAAGGACGGACGATTATCGTTCCTTTTCACTTCCACTAGTAAAAAGTTTCATAAGACCATCCCTTTCGTTCTTGCTATTATTATAACGTTGTTAAATCCATATTAATCCTACATTCATGGTCCCGAAGGAAACCTTGTTCAGAAAGACCATCTTAACAGGTTTTTCACAGTTTGTATCACGACTAATGTAACACCCGGTATGTGAAGTTTTGGCCAGAATTGTTTTTAGGGTTGCATAGTAAACTAGGAACCCTTATAGTTTCGCCATGTCCGTCTGCCCACAGCATAGCTCAGTGGCCGTTGGTGCTCGAAATTTGCAATTTAGTACAGGTTTAGGTACAATATTAATCATGCCAACAAAGTATTAGAAAAAAAAATTCCATAACTAGTGCGCAAAAACGAACTTTGCGCACGCTTTGCGCGCGGTAATTTCCCTTTTTGACGCACTTGTTATGAAAAAAATCGTCCCTTACACGTGCAAAAACTTTTTTTTAACTCGGGTGATTGTCGCCCTCCCGCACTAGTTAGGAAAACTATTTCGAACCTCCTACACGGTTAATGGGGATAATTATTTTATTTTTTGCTGTAATCCTATAGTAGAGATAACCGCTCCAGAATAAAAAAAATGATAAAGAATGGAGAAAATGCCGGATGCCAATGGCATTAAAGTTTAAAACAGGAAACCGATAAATTGTTTGGTAGGAGGAAATGCTGCCATACATATTTAATTTATTACTTTCTGATATGCATCTACTTTTACAGGATATACTGCCTAAGTGCCTACTTAACTGCAGTACATTAAGAAGGCCGGTTTAAAAAAATATTTTACGTATACCGTAAGTCAGTAGAAAAAAAAATTCAACTAACCTACAAACTGGTATTATTTAATAATCAAGCACTTTCAGTACACAAACTTAAAACCTTAAACAGTCTCATACATTTTTAGTTAGCATTATTTATTTTTATAAGTAATTACGTAAAAATAAACCTACGAACGTGTTTCACGAATTCACGATAATTATGTGTCAAAGACATCAAATGCTATATTTGTATCCATTTTTTGGTTTCTACTGACAATTGGTATATAAATGTACAGTCGAGGAAATTGAATGTTTAACAGTTTATGGTTCACTTTACATTGGACGTGCTTAATACCTAAGTACATAAAACACAACTAAATTAACTTGAACCGTAAAGTACTAAACATTTAATTTCCTCGACTGTATCTAAAGGATGTTCCAAAAATAACGCAAGATTTAAATGTAATGAAAAAGCATACTTTTTTCGACCAATTCCAATTTTTTAATTAATTCCTATATAACAGTTTTCGTTCGATTTTCAGTATTGGTAAAACTAAAATAAAATGTTTAGTACAGATGGTGCCTTTTTTAGGCTCTAGTGCAAGTAGTGGCGTTACGTCAGGTCCAAAACTTCGGAGGGCCATCTGTATCTGTACCTACTAAAAAACATCGTACGAAACACGTGCAAAAACGAAATTCGTAACTAGTGTCGATTTAAAACACTCCCTATCGGTCGTGTTTTAAAACAATCGCCACTCTTTTCGAATTTCATGTTTTTCGCACTTGTGTCGTATCAATAGAGAAAGTAGATATATTAAGTAATGTGCCACTATACTCGTTTGAGGACAGTTTAACAGTACTTTATGCACTAATTGGCTCGAAATGGGTCATTAGTGACTCATTACTAGTATTGAAACAACGCGAAATACCAGAATTTTTTAACAATACAACATCAAATAGTAATAACAATAATCAATTAATTCAACACTAAATAAAAACTATGTTAAAGGATTATAAGACGTATATTAATTAATTTAATTAGGTATATCCGCACGTTTCAGCGGCACTATCGCGAACTGCGAAATCAGAGATTTTTTCTGTCACTCTAATGACTCCTTCCTTGGAGTGACAGAGACAAATTCCTGAGATTTACAAACTTCGGTGTTCGCGGTAGCAGGTCAGCGGCCCTACCGCGAAAAACGAAATTCGTAAATTTCGAGGATTTGTCTCTCTCACACTAATGACGGCTTCGTTTGAGTGACATGTCTGATGATAGGATCTTTGAGAAATTGGCGGAAGTCTGTTTTTAATTTGGTGATTTTATTAAAATTATTATCTTCTATTTCGTGGGAATTAAAACATATGTTTAGCAGATACATAAATGACACTGAACTATTAAACTTACGATATTAATTACCCAGCTGTCGAATGGATCGGCGTCTATAAGCGCTACTTTATGAAGTCTACTGGTGCGTTCCACTAGAATGTCGGGTACATGACGCCGTACTCCGCGTACATCAAAGATAGTTACGGATACAATTTTTGGTGTATCTTAATTTTATAGCTGGGTGTTTGTATTTATATATAATTCTTGCACTTTCCATATAATTATTTCTGAGGTAGCTGTCATAGCCGTCACGTTCCCGACAAAGTGTACATACTGCATATTAATATTTCGTCGGCTGACGAGTAAAACTCACTATAACTTAAGGAACAATAACGAAATCATTTAAAAAAATCCCCTAAATAAGTACCTTATTCTGTTTCCGAAAACCTTACTGGCATCTAGAATTCGCTCATTTTTATACCATTCTGTATAATTGAAAAGAACATGGAGAACGTAGGTATTAAAATACAAATACTATAAACATGTGCACGCGGCCGCTGTGCCACAAAACGGGTTTTATATTGTAATAGTCCACAATCCACATACTCGTCCTTAGGCCGACCTTTATTTTCTTGTACTTTTAAACAGTAAAGAAGTGTATTTATGTATGCGATAAATACTTATATTATCAATTATCATTCACCTAATTCCTTGAAATAAAAATGTTGCTGCTGTGCGTAAGAAATGCGGCAAATTTAAATATTATAGGCGCGAAGAAATGATCGCTATTAAATAAAACTATGCAGTTTTTGTGACAATTTAATTTAAATTAGGTAAGTAGGTACTTTGCGAGACTATAGTAAAAAAAATACAATTATAATTAATATAATAATGGTATATGCCATGGTGCAGTTATGTTCATAGTTACACCGCACCACCTATGTAAATACACCATAGATTTTTTTTGGGTTCTTTATTATACCTATTTTTTTAAGCAAATATTTCAAAGTAGCAAAGATCAGTTGCGCATTCAAAAATATGAAATAAACAAACAACTAAATGTATCCTTCGCATTCTCTACAACTCACAATCATTAAAAAAAAGAAAGCAGAGACATCCATTCATCGTCTCGCCTCACCGGTATAAAAACAAATAACTTACCGCCATCCTGTAATAAAAATCCAAACAACACTAAAAACAGACACTGCACTGTTTCACTAAAATCACTGAACTGTAATTTTATTACTTTCACATATAATTTAATTTTATTCACTGAATTTTATTAAAAAGATGTTGAATTGACATGCCGTCCGCGCGGCTCGGAAGTGGTTCGAATTTTAAAATTCAATGACGCTCGCCGGGTGACGTCACGAAGAAACCAGTTTGAAAGACAAGCGTTGCGCAAGTTAGCGACAGAAGCGCTGTAGCTTTTTATTTTTAACGAACTTTAATGCCCTTCGGCCGCGTATGTAACCAGTTACATAAAAATAAAAAATGATCCTCATAGGATACTGGTATCCAAGCAACAGGCTTTTTTCCTTTACTGACACCTGTATGATTATTCGTAACTAATATCCAGTAAGGAATAAGGTAATAGTATTTTATGTGACTGGTTCATAATGAGAGGCATTAATACACGAGTGTTGTTTTATGAAACGAGCCGAAGGCGAGTTTCATAATAGGATAACACGAGTGTTTTAATGCCTAATTATGAACAGTTGCATACATAACTTTATCTACATGCATATAATAAGTTTTCTACAATATGTTCATTTTTGTGGCAGCAAATTATTGGTCACGGTTGTAGCGGCGTCCCGGATTTCTGGTGGTGTTTCACACATTTCAACATCACTGTCTTCGTCGTCATGAATAATTTTTCAGTGTAAATATTTCACAACGAACTCGATAATATTTAACTTTCAAGTCAACAGTCCAAAAAAGTTGGATGTTTGAAACCACAGAGCACGGACCTCTTTAGTGTGTAACCTATAGGCAACCCTCCAACCTCCTTGTTTGAAACAATTCAAACAAAACAAATGACTGAACTGACATTAGTTTTTTTTTAATTCATAAACCAGGTAAGGTCTTGAGTCGATATCGATTCTCAAATCGATTCTCAGTATTAGAGATTTAGAAGAATGTATGGAATATGAATATTGAAATCCTTAATGATTAATGATAATAGATATATCAAATAATTACCAATTTAAAGTAAATGTATTAATTTTAATGATAAATATAGGTAGTTTGTATTTCTAAACATAATTTGCATGTCGGATGACGACAGGATACCTGCTTCCGAAACCGTGTTGTACCTACTATCTGTACTTGTATATCTGTGTGTCCTTAGCAAATAAAATATCTTTATCTTTATCTTTATCTTTGTGAATGAAATTACAAATCGATTAATTCGATAATCGAAGTTAAAGTGTGTTTTTTCTTTTTAACAGAATGTTCGAAATTTAATTGTGATTAAGATATCGGTTGCCGATATCGTAAAGTAAAAATTATGATACACCCACAGATACAGATTTCTTAAAGTAGGCTATTTGCTTACCGCCGCTAAACATATTGTAGACAACTTATGATATGGATGTAGATAAATACTATTACGAAACCATGAGTGAGGCGGACCCATGCTTTACCTAGACGTATACCATATGATTATTTGTTGTAATTGAAGACGCAGTGTGGAAATTGTGACGAATTTAGTGATGAGAAAAGAGTTAAAGGTACCAGGGCAACAGAATAGTATAGTAGGTCTTGGTACTGTTCAGTCTCAGCTTGTGGTGCCTATTATTGTGCCCTCGTGTGAAACGGGCATAACTTTACAACTCGAATATATTCTTAGACTAACTCCTAATACTTTCTGTTGCCATAATTATTTGTTGTAATTGAAGACGTAGTGTGGAAAGAGTGACGCATTAGTGATTAAACTCTAAACGTATCTTTGAGTAGACTTACTCCTGGTACTTAAATATAGCCAATGGCTTACAAAGTCACCAATGAGAAAGGACCAATTTAATAGGTGAGCTTCGATTGCCCATGTTTACTACGGTCATACAGATTCACTTATACTAGGCAGTGCCATAGGAATTAGAGATTACTTTGCCTCACAAGTGAATAAGATGCGTTTTTAACTACCCGCTCGTATTAAAGGTTAAGGCACTGGTCTCACCGCGAGCTACTAAGCTATGAACTATCGGCTATAAACACGAACAAGAGATACGCACTCCCGTGTAAATAAAAGAGACACGGAGATACTCGCCCGGCGATGATAGCTGATAGCATAGCTAAAAGAGCGCTTTATGAGCTAGTGAGGGGAAAAACCATTTAAGCCGTTACCCATTGTCTTTGACGAAGTCTGACTACTTTTTTTGGTGGCTTTGGGCAAAATACACAAAATTTAAAATGAACTGCTAATTTTTGACCAAGTTAAGCGATAAACGTACTATGTTTTATTTTATTTAAATTAACGAGTAAACAATGTAACATAACATAATAAAAGATTCTGTTTCATAAAAGTTTTTTTTTTCAGATCTTTGAAGTTCATGATCCAAAATAAAAAATGTTAAGATACCACTTAACATCATTTAAAAAACAAAACGAAGTGTGATTTTTTTGTTCAAACCTTTTAAAATACATATGTAATTATCGCGATTTCATTTGAGGTATCATTTACGCAGATATCTTCATCACCTTATTGAAATTAGGAGTTATGGACTAATTAGAGGGAGAAAATTGAGAACCTGAAGTACCTAGTAAAGAGCATTTTATTTAAATTAAAAAAAAAATACAATCTGGAAATGATGTTAAAAATAACAACACGGAATGTGAAAAACCATGCCGTATACTATACGTTTATCGCTTAACTTTGTCAAAAATTAGCAGTTCATTTAAAATTTTGGGTATTTTTGCCAAAAACATCAAAAAAATAATTAAAAACAATAGTCAGACTTCGTCAAAGATAACAATGGTTTCATCATCATCAGCCTATGATAGTCCACTGCTGGACGTAGGCCTCTCCTATTAACTATGCGTATAGACGCATTAGGAGGTAAATGCCCATAATCGCCACGCTGGGCAAGCGGGTTGGCAATCGCAGTAATGTGTCCAGTATGATGACGCTGCTGCCCATCATCATTTTTTTTATCAAGTCAGTGACACTTCAATCCCTTAGTCGACTCTTACGACACCCGCAACAAATGTTAAATGCAACAATGGTTTAAATGGTTCTAAATGGTCTATACTTACTTCACCTTCGTCGGTCTTCCAATCCTCCTGTAATCCTGTATAAGCGGCACGTGTCAAGCGATATCAGAAATACCCAAACCCAGTCGGTTGCAGGAAAAAGTAAACTACTTAGGTAAATCAAATGCGTTTGAAAGCGCTTGAGCCGCTTCACGATCAAGTATCAAAAGGGGCTCGTCTTTTACGTATTTGCGTATACGCACGTTCTAAACAGCTAAAGCGACGCGCATTGAATCAGATAATACGCCTTTTTATTCAAATATTTTTTTCGTCTGCTTTAAAAAGGAAGGCGGCGACCCGGGCTCGCGATTTGTGAGTGTATATCTGTCCACAGAACTACAGTGAAACCCCGTTAATACGATTTTGTAGGGACCAGACAAAAAACGCGTTTTAAGCGGGCGCGTATTATGCGGGAAATTGCATTTTTATGTAGAATTTTAATTTTGCAGTGAAATGTTAGGTATGAAATATTTTTCTTATAGATAGGTACGTATATCTTTAACTGATTTGGATGCACATGTAAAGAAAATAAATAAATTAAACTTTACCGGTAGCTCCGTCAGTGCAACAAGGTTACTTATAATAGTTACAATACAAACGAGGAGCGATCGGTAGAATTATTTTTTTCGTAACTAGTGCGGAAAAGTAAACTTTTTAAGTAAAATTTCTCTTTTTAAGGCACTTGTTATGAAAAAAGTCGTACGATACAGTGTAAAAACTTATTTTTAACTGTCGACCTCGTTTCACTCGGGCTCATATTTTCGACGAGGGTGAAAGTTGGAACTTTCACCCTCGTCGAAAATATTTTTTTTTGCACTTGTATCGATATGTACTATTCCAGTCAAATTTTCAAACGATATGGTAAAGTTATAACCTTCCTGTTATAACCTGCTTAGGTACATCTACATATAAGTAAATAATGCCATACGTAAATGTAACTTGGGTTACAAATAGCGTATTAAACGGGATTATGAATCGTATTACCCGTAGGTACAAAAATGTAGGAAAACATGACAAAACTTGCAGGGACCGACAAAATGGCATATTATGCGGAAAATCGTATTCGATCACAGCGTCTCATATGAAGAGTCCACGTAAAGAACATGTCTAGTCAATTCAAATTACAGAAGGAAAAACCACCTTACTTTTAACAGAATAAGGTGTGAATTTGATTTTTTTAAGTATTGGACATGTTTTTTCCGTGGACCCTTCATATAGTATCAATAACAAGTCTCAAATCCACAGCGCAGGGGGTGCGCCAAAGTATTTATAAAATTGCAACTTAGATTATTAGAACTCCGAAATTTTTTCTTATACAATTTAACTTCATAATGATCGGTATTTAGAATAATCTTTGTTCATAATCATCATCACATAGAATTATTTATGTTCATAATATTGTTTTTCATACATATTTTTAGTACTAACTTTTATGTTTATATAATTTTTCACTATACTTATTTTATGCTATATATTCTAATGTTATAGGTATTTATTTTTATCTGTACTGGTTTTATGTATGAATTATTTTTGTTTAATTAAATATAAATCGTACTATTACTGTAAACTAGCTACCTGCACAAATCAGGTTGTGGCAGAGTAGGTACTGTACTAAATGGGTTCCCTCTAAACTTTTTTCGTCCGAAACGCTTAGGACATAACAGACTTGGTATAATCTATTTTGGCATCAACTTAATGAGACAGAAACATCACTTGGCTTAAATAACAATATTTCGAATATTATTGTGTCCGAAACTATCTTGGCATTAATTACGCCGAGTGTTATAAGACAGAAATTAGATTAGCATTTTTTTTTTTGGGCATGTAGCCACATGTTCGAAACTTGCTTTTTTCGTCAGGCAGAATTTGCTGCGAGGGTGAAAATTTCTGCAGTGAGCGAGCGAAGCGAGCGAACAAAACCTTCCGGGGCAGATCCGACTCGGACAGAATAGGTTAGAAGACTAAGGCGGGAGCTTTGCTCCCGCCTTAGTCTACGAGGTTATTTTTTTTTAGCAACCTAGAAAGTACTCAGCTCAGTAACACAGTAAGTAACGTATAGAATATTACTACTACCTCGATTATATTGAGAGGTTGTAATTATTCCTTCTCTGTTATTCTAAAACAAACTGCCGATACTTTTTATGCACATCCAGATTATGCCTCATAAATAGGAGCATCGAAATTATGCTCGAATAATATTCGAACAACTCGAAATCTGCCACAAAGAAATATGCTAAAGTTGAGTATGTCACAACAGTTTCTGCACAAAGCCCATTATGACTACATAGTTTATGTTATTCATAAAAGAATTATACCACAATAGAGTGAACCTAATGGGAAAATGTTTATAAATAAACAATTTATTTCAAATAACTTTATGAGTATAGATTAATCTACTTGACGACTTTAGGAGGATAAAATTTCGAAATAAAAATCGTTATGAACATTGTAGGTAGAAGTATAATTTTTAGTAAGAAAAAAAGTATGAGAAAAAAATTTCGGAGTAATGATGATTATGAGTAAAAAACGGTATTAGTAAAAATATTCGAAGAAAAAATTGTATAAGTGCCAATATGGACCCCAGCGCAGGCTTCGTCAAGTGGGAAAAAAACTACTTGCTACTTTTTAATTTCTACTCTTTTTTGCTAAGCTGTAGTTTCAGTCTTTAATTTTAAGGACTTTGAAATAATATGGGTGTTTGTCCCCTCCACAATGTTATTAAATAATAAATACAGGGTGGCAATTGGCATCTGGGTACTATAAGATGGTCACGTTGAGCAACTTTCACAACGGATACCCGAGAAATCGCGAAAATAATCACTTAATTAATTGGAGCTTGTTTATTAATCACGTCATACTGTATAGGGGGGTCAAGAAAAATCACAAACTACTTATCACCATAGGGGAGGAGGGTCGTCGGGCAAATCACGTGTAATTTTTTGCTTCTCTCTGCTGAACAGCATTATAGCTATTAAAATATATACTTTTTATAAATAACCATGATGCTTAGCCAAGTTGCCAATCGCTAACGCTTAAATTGTCAATCGTAAACGAAAGGCAGCTAACTGTCTTTGTCGCACTAATACGAAAGAGTGACAGAGAGGGAAAACTTCGATACGCTACTAAGCGTTAGCGATTGGCAACTTGGCTAAGCATCCAGATGTCAAATCCTGAACTGAGTTTTAAAATTAAAACTTCGCGGTAATTTACCTCGCAGTTAGTTGGCAAAAAGGTTAGTTTTTCCCATGTTTTTCCCTATCACATGTACTTAAAAAAGTACGTAAATTCAAGTGAATCAAGTGATATTAAAATTACTAATCAAGCTGGCAATAAATTACACATCATATTGGCTGGGGGAGGGGTCCTGAAAATATCACCATAGGGGGTGGGGGGGTCTAAAACAGGCCAAAATCGTATGACGTGATTAATGGACAAGCCCTTGGGCCTTGAAGTATCAATGAAGTCATAATTAGGACAATTTTTTTCGCGACTTCTTCGTTGTCTCCGTAGTGAAAGTTGCTCAGCATGGCCATTTCTAATACTCAGTTTACTCTTACTCCATGATCCAGATCTAAAAATAATAATAATTTTAAATCATCATCATCATATCAGCCGAAAGATGTCCACTGCTGAACATAGGTCTCCCCCAAAGATTGCCACAATGACCGGTCCTGTGCCACCCGCATCCAGCGGACTCCTGCGACTATCACCAGGTCAACAGTCCACCTTGTGGGGGGCCTACCCACGCTGCGCCTTCCGGTCCGTGGCCGCCACTCGAGAACCTTCCCGCCCCAACGGCCATCGGTTCTACGCGCAATGTGCCCCGCCCACTGCCACTTCAGTTTAGAGATTCGGAGAGCTATTTCGGTTACTTTGGTTCTGCTGCGGATGGTCTCATTTCTAATCTGAGAGACTCCTAGCATAGCCCTCTCCATTGCCCTTTGGGTGACTGAGCCAATTTGGGTAAATGCTTGCAACAAATGCGGTTCGCCTAGCCTATTGTCAAGACGTTTCGATATTTGTCCGATATTTTTTTGTAAATAAAACTAGATCAATAAATATAAAAGCAATCTTACTTTATTAATTCATATGTACACGCTTACATAAAAACACATCTCACTTCCATGCAAAATTATCAATTTTCCTGTCATCTATTTGGGTGAATATCTGAGCGTTTCAACCGCCTAATTTTGGTGGCACCAATTTTGCCGAAGTTTCTATTCGTTACAATGTGTTACTTTGTCATTTGAAGGAGGAACGGTACAGTCGAGTGCATTAATATATAGACACATTTGTAAGGGATCAGTATGGAGAAGTGTATATATACTAATGCCCTTGACTGTACCTTATGACGAAGTATAACAGACGTTTAGAAACTTCGGAAAAATGCCACCAAAATTAGGCGGTAGAAACGCTCAGATATTCACACATTTCATAAATTATAAATATGTAATGTTGATTTAAAGAAAATCTACTTTTCCATATCAGAATACGATACCGAATAGGCCTATTTTCGACCTTGTAGTCGGCATCACATTTACCGTATCGTCCGGAGTGTTCAAAAATATCCGAACACGCCTTTATCGCCATATCGATATAGGCGTGTTCAGATAATTTTGAGCACGCTACTATATGTCTGATGGCAACTATACAAGTTTTTTGCAATCGACTCTAAATTAAAGATGAATAGGCCTTACAAAGCGTCCTTTAGGATTTCTAGTCTGCGATGTAAAGTAAATTTCCTATATAAAGAATTCTACTATTGATATTTTATATTATACAATGTGTTACACGAGCCACTGAAAACCTTGAACGGAGTGATTTGGTAGGATATAATGAACAACTTGTACTATGGAGCTAAACATATGGTGAAAACTCAAAAATAAATTTGGCTATTTCTTAGTTCTTACAAAATGTCGTAATCGATCGGCCAAAATATCATTTATTATAGGGTTGTGTATTAAGCCGCGTTTCGAGTTAGTGTCCCGAGCGAGCATTTATTCTTTATTGGGCAGATAAAAACAGTATTTCACATAGCAAAATGTTCATTCGCAGCCCACGAACGAACGAATGCTCGCTCAGAACGCTTAGTTAAAACGCGGCTTTAGGGTGTCCCTTATTTCATGGTTTTTAGAAATTAATAATGCATACCTAACTAACCTTATTAATTCCTAAAAATCGTAAAATAAGCGACGCCCTATTGTGTATACATATTTGTTTGCACTTGGTATTTTATCAGTACCTAAGACTGATTAAATCATGGAAAATTATAAAATTTAAACACTCTTGTTTTAACTCATTTTACCTTAACGATATGTCTATTAAACTAGATTTTCAAAATCAATATATTACAGTCATTTTCCTGTTCTTTCACTTCGTATTTTACCTCTTTAACACTGCCAACGCTTGTCTTAGGTGATAATTTCGTTGGTGAAAACGACACTTTCTTTGGAGGCGTTTTAGGTTTAAACTGACCCATTTTCGTTTTGACTGGCGGAGTCTTTTTGCTGTCACTTTGCCTCTTTTTCTTCTGATCCGGTTTCGAAAAACTCTTACCAACAAAATCTTGGTAAGTGTCTATAAATGTTGGGGACTGATTCGGCTTTAGCGGATTCTTTTTGACATTTTCAGGAGTCTGATTCACTTTTAGCGGATTCTTTTTGACAATTTCAGGAGTTTGATTCAGTTTTATCAAATTCTTTTTGGCATTTTCAGGCGGTGAATTCACTTCAATAGTATTTTTGACACTATCAGGCTCCTTTTTGATTGAAATCGGACCGGATATTGCAGTTTTTAAAGTATTCTCCGTACTTTGAAATACAGATTTACTCTTTTTAGCTGGTACTTCTTGTGTAACCTGTTTCCTTTTTAAACTGTACAACGCTTTCCTAACTTCAAATTGTAGGTTATCTTTTTCGGAGTCAAGCTTCAAAATGGAGTTGACGCTAGTTATGTCATCGTCTTCATCTTCGACATAGCTGTTGACTATATCAAGCATATCTAAAGCTTTCCTCATGAGTTTTTTCAGCCCGTTGACATTAATTCTGGCTGCTTCGTTGACAAGTGTCTCCGTTATCTTCTTGAACTGCAGATAAAGGTCCGGAGACTCTTCATCACTGTCGGGGAGTTGTTTGGCAGTTAGTTTCATGAGGGAGGTGATGGAGAATTCTTTGAAATCATTGCTGAGGTTGTACTTCTGGTGGCTGTGGTCGAAGTGGCATGGGTAGTAGTGTACCTGAAACAAAGGGAGAAAATAAATAAATAATACCTAATGACGGCAGTAAGAATACATTTGTCACCACCCCAACTCCTCCTGCGGGTGTCGTAAGAGTCGACTATGAGATTGAAGTGACACTGACCACTAATATGATAAGTGTTGATGATGGGACTTTGGGCAGCAGCGTCATCATAGTGGACACAATACTGCGATCGCCAATCCGCTTGAGCAGCGTGGCGATTATAGGCATTTACCTCCTAATGCGTCTATACGCATAGTTAATAGGAGAGGCATACGTCCAGCAGTGGACTATCATAGGCTTATGATGATGATGATACAGGATGTTCACCTTCACTCAAATTAGTTACCAATACCTTGGGGTATGCATTCATGACAACTTACAACTTTCCTTATGGGACTCCTAGTAAGATCTTGAAAACCGAACGGAAAGAGGTCAAAATGCTGCCACAAGGGTCCGTCCTTAAATATATTCGAGTTGATAGAACAATCCCTGGGGTAAGCGCAATAGGGGGCAATAGGCATGATGACTGGCAAGTCAAATCAGCATCTTTTTTCGAACTGTCAAAACGATCACCACTATGGAATTTTATATGAAATACTCAAAAGTGACGCCACGTTTGAGTACCCCCAAATGACCTACTCTTTTAAGTTCTTTTCAATTTATTAAATAAATGTCTGTTCCAAAATTACTGCAATATACATCCTAGTAATAATTTCTTCGTGTATTATGTCGTGCATAATGTTAAGTAATTTATTTTAACTACAGTCATCATCCCTATTACACAAGAGATCCCAATGGGTCGAAGGGTCAAGGGCCCCACCAACAAAATAAGATAATGTTATCAAGGCAAATAATCTTACATCAAATATTAGGTCCTACAGATGCAAGGGTTAAACCGTTCGCTTCAACTATCGAGACATAAGATAATGCAGCCATACCTGGTAGCCTCTAGTGAACTCCTGTACAACGACACACGACGGACACATCCTATGTTTGCTGAAATTGCCCATCCCCGTTGCTATCCGGTGAGAGCAGCGGTAGATCTTCTTTGTATCGTTCTGGTCCAGGATGCTGTATTTGACCTGTGTCTGTGTTTCCATCTTCTTCTTCCATTGGTCGAATTCTGTAATAAAGAGAAAGTAGAAAAAAATTACGTCTTTGACCTATATCGTGAAACAAGTTGGTTTTACGTTAATACTAATAAATATTAATCATTTTAACTAAAAATGTATGTGGATTCATGGTTTAAGATTTTATGATGCAATGAAAACAAAATTGAGTCGTAGAAAGTCGTGATTATGAAATTATGCAAGTTTTTAGGTTTGTTTACATGGAATGCGTGGTAAGAATAAAGAATTTTGAATTTAGAAAAAAAAACTTAATGATAGAAATAGTTTTAGTAGTAGTAGTAAATCACTTTATTGTACACCAAACATGTTATAACACAATTATACAGAGATATAGGTACAAAGGCGAACTTATCCCTATAAGGGATCTCTTCCAGCTAACCTTTGAGAAACGGAGTGGATATTTATAAGAGAACAATCTCTATTGGCATAATGGAGATAATCCCTTTTGAAAAGACATCCTCAGTTGTATTCCGAGCTTAAAAATTAAGTTCTTACCTTCTAAAGTAGAAAAGAACATGCTCTCAACCCCGTCGCTATGCATGCTGCTTTTATGATTATCAAACATGGTCAGCGTCTTGAACTCCTGACTGCACCCCGTGCAAATGAAGCCCATGGCTAGCTTGAGTGGTCCGGCGCATGTGTGGATGTCCCCGTCTACAGTAACATTGCAGATTGTGCAGATTTCTATGCGGGTTGGCTTTGGAAGATTTGTCCTGAGAAGTAGATGAATAATTATACTATCTGACTGTAATAAATGGTGAATCAATTTGTCGATACCACATGTTGCCATGGTTGTGTTGAACGGTAAAATTGGAAAAATAGAAATAAAGTTATACATTCTTACTTCTAATGAAGAAAAAATTTTGCCATGGTTGTGTTGAACGGTAAAATTGGAAAAATAGAAATAAAGTTATACATTCTTACTTCTAATGAAGCAAAAATGTTGCCATGGTTGTGTTGAACGGTAAAATTGGAAAAATAGAAATAAAGTTATACATTCTTACTTCTAATGAAGAAAAAATGTTGCCATGGTTGTGTTGAACGGTAAAATTGGAAAAATAGAAATAAAGTTATACATTCTTACTTCTAATGAAGCAAAAATTTCTATTTAAAATAAATCCAAAGGGTGAGTAATGCTTAAATCTTTAAGCAACAGACTTTGGTGAGATTTTTTTTAATAGGTAGAGTAATTATAGTATGGTTTTTGTTAAAATATTCCAGTTATTTTATATTAGCTTTACTGGTAATTTATCAAAAGATGATGGTGATGTTGAAAAAATAGTATCTCTATTTTCATATGACATATGACCCATGTAAGATTAAAAACGTTCATAGTCATATTACCAATACAAGGTAATATGATTTTATTTTCATATGACCCATGTAAGATTAAAAACGTTCATAGTCATATTACCAATTCAAGGTAATATGATTTTTATATATGTTATGAATTATTTATATAATATCTAATATAAATAATTTTAAAACTTATGTGAACTTCAAGGTTTAAGGTTTTAAGTTGGTGACAAAACCAATAATGTGTTCTAAAAGTTTGTGATTATGAAATAATGCATGTTTTATAGGTTTTCTACTGGCAAACGGTTTACTTACATTTTACTTCCATTTGTTGTTCCAGAATGATGCTTCTGTATATGCTTCAATGCCATAAAGTACACTGCAAACCGTCTCATGCACTTTGGACACTCAAACTCAGTCTTCCGTTGGTCCTTTTTCTCAATAATTTCTTCCTTAATACTGACATCAGAGTCACTACCCGTGGCAAGGTAGTCGCTATCTTCTAGAAGAACTTTCTCTACCTCTCTCGAATTGAGGGACTTTTCAGGCTTTAAATTTATTAGTGATCTCTGATTAGGATTAGCCAAGAGATTTTCTGGGCTTTTTACAGAAATTAACCCCACTGTAGTTGGTTTAGGTGATGATTTAGCTTTATTTATAACTGGAGACTCTTTTTTAGGATTGCTAATGCTATTTCTAGAGTTCTTATGCGCATTAAGTTGATGTGTTTGTAACGCTTGAGGCGTGAGGCACTTTCTACCACATATCTCGCATTTTAGCACTCCTTCTTTCTGTCTAAGCCGCGTGGGGCCCCGGGCCAGCATCTTAAAATAAACATTTCATTTAATAATAAACTCTGAGGCACTTTTATCACAATATTTGATGAGTTTATTCGGAAAATTAGCGCAATAACAGCGGGTTACGTAGTTTGACAGTTTGACGTTTACTTTTTTTATCGAGTCATAGATAAGCTAAGGCAAAGGTTGAAGGCGTACAGCCAATGTTAAAAAAATCGAACACTCAGACACACTTCTTGAATAATTTCAAATTCAAGTATGTACATTGTACAGTCGACGTCAAAGATATCATTACAGTTTAGGCGCCAAAAATATATTTACACGACCATAATGCCAAGGCAATAAAGTTGAGTAACTATATTTTTAGCACCGAAACCGTAATGATATCTTTGACGTCGACTGTACAGTCAAGTACAAAAATAAGTATCGAAAGAATCCGCTCATAAATGTGTTACGCCGTTCTTTTTACACAGAATTAGACTGGGACATATTTTTGAACATTTTTGTATATGTCGTAGGATGATTTGATACTTCGAATCTTCACAAAAATCCCAGGGGTTTTGCGAAAACGCGGATAATAGGTTAGGTTAGTTTGCAAAACCCCTAGGATTTTCGCGAAAATTCGAAGTATCAACCTAGAATTTTCGCGAAGATTCGAAGTATCAAATTATCCTACGACATATACACCTTATTTTGTCTTTGACTGTACATATTTTTATTTTTACAGATAAAATATGAAATAGATGGTAATACTTGTAAAACTAATTTACATGATTGTTAGTTTGTAAGTGAAATTATTAGGTATTACTGCTTTTGTCATTTACATGATTAATTAAAATATATTCATTATTTTAGCAGTACCGTAACATAAGCAGTGTTCAGAACTATGGGTAGACACTTTTGATAAAGCTTGAAAAAAACTGTTTTAGAGATGACATACTTAACTATAGGTATTTTATGTACACTTCAACAGAGAAAAATCGAAAAATCCGTTGTATATTTAGGTGTGGATTTGCATATTTTTCTGTCAGTGCTCTTTTTTCTCCAGGTAAAAAAATTTTACCACGTCGGTGGCTAACTAGCATACGGCCCGCCTGATGGAAAGCGGTCACTGTAGACTACAGACGCCTGCAGCTCCAGGGGTGCCACATGCGCGTAGCCGACCCATTAAGAACTTTTACAATATTTTTTGAAGCCATAATTCCATGGACACTGTTAAAAACGCATTTATACTTACATTATCATCTTTTTTAGCCTCTGAATCGCCACTATTCTCTTCCAAAGCCTCTTTAATATCTCTATCCGCATCCACTGGATCCACAGATGTCTCTCCGGCAGATCCATCATCATCGCACATCTCCTCACTCTTGATTGTATCTGCTTCATCAGTCTTTTCTGGAGATTTTGATATTGATACGGAACTTTTATTAGATTCCGGCTTTTTTGCAATTTCAGATTTTTTGGCTGGAGTTTCTGATTTAATGTTTGGAGAATCAGATACCCTGTAAAAATAAATAAGGTAAATGATTAAATAATACAATTTTAAATTCGTATACACTACTGTGAAGTAGTTTTTTCCAATATCTTGGTGAGAATGATGATAATAATAATAAAGTCAAAGTAAGCATACCAACAATTAATGCAAACGCGATTTAACTCGATTCTAGCGCCATCTAGCGAGTAATTGTGTAAGATCTGCTATTCGAAGTGTTTTAATGATTATGATATTTATGATGCTACTTGCATGTAGTAGTTCCATCTATCTTATCTAGTCATTATGTACTTGTGTTGTGTTTTCCATTACAGATTCTCATCTGAGGGACATCCTATCACTGGAGATTATGAACTTTCATCACAAATTTCATGTCTATCTAAGTCAGAATCATTAATGCTGATGGAGCCACAATACCCAAAAGATCAATAAAATTGTTTGCATTACTTACTTTTCATTATTATTATTTATTAATGCACAGGCAGCTTATAGCTGATACCTGCATATCAATGTCCACTTGTGTATATTTAGAAAATGTTTATTGAGTCTGTTTTTAAAAGAGTTCACTGAAGGTGTATTGATCACTGATTCGTTTTTAAAAGAGTTCACTGAAGGTGTATTGATCACTGATTCGGGCAAACTGACTCTTGACGAGACTCTTGACGACTTTTTGCAAGAGGAAGGCCAAGGAAAAGTTATATGAGCCAAGTAAAGGAGCATGTCATACCAGGATATTAAAAAGCTGGCCTTGGATCAACCAATATGGACAGCACTTTACCAAGCTACACTGACAAGAGCCCAGCTCTTAAATTGAAGACTTACTTTTGCAGGGACCGATTCTTCAATCTCTCCATCCTAGCCTTAGCCAATGTGGGACTGACCCGCTTGTTCGGGAACTGCCACGGTAAGTTCTGAGATGGAACTGCAGTCTTCTTTAGCCTCTTCACTTTAGTACCGGCATTATCTAAAAAAAAAAATATATTATTTATTGAGCAGACAGGCAGTTAAACAATCAATGACTTTTTTTATGTCACTCGTTTCCATGGTTACATTCTCCTGGGTCACCCTTAAATTCACAGTTTAATGGCATTAAAATTGACAAAACTTTGAATTTTTTGACAGTTATGGGGCTCTTCCAAGGTGGGTCATGATAGTAGACAATGTAGGGCACTTTCCCCTAGCAAACTATCACACTGTTGTCCCCTGGGTGATGTGACAGAATAACAGCACAAAAAAAAGTGATTGACCCTTAAACAACTGATAGTGCCAGTGATGTATATTGTTTGTCAGTAGAAAACAAAAAAGTGTAAACACTCAAGTATATAAATTAACTTTTAACTTCATTCCGACATTTCAAACACTTTAGAGGGTTTGAGGCTTGCGGGTGGCTACTGCTTAATATACGCGAGTTTATCCGTTTTTATAGTTTTTTATTTCATGAGTAATCCTCGCTGTAACCGAAGAAAATATTAATACATTATAGTTAGAGAAATCTTGAGAAGTGTAGAATAAAGGAACACTATGAAAAGAAGTGTTTTAATTCATAGCACTGCAATGCCGCCACAGATGCAAATGCAATGTACACAAATTACTAATAGTGTGTGGCAATATAAGTAACTACAACGTAAGGTAATAATACTTTAGGTATATTTAAATATCCACTGACCTGATATAATGTAATCATTTTTCATAAAATGCCGGCTGCAAATTTGCATGTTTGGAGTGATTTTATTTTCAATTTTGATAGCGTCAGCCCATTTTTTCCTCTGCGCCTCTTCTTTAGGAAATCGGAATAGCGATATTTCGTTTGTACTCCGAGATTTACACTGTGGCACGGAGCAGGTATTAGAGATGGAATCACCGATTTTTCCCATCCTCCGGACTTATTATTTACATTACAATAAAAGAAAACTGAGCCGAATACTGCTGTTTGTATTAGTATATTTTTATTTCACTACAACTGCGACATTATCCCAGTACTCCCGATAGAGTAGATGGACGATTGGACGCTTCGACTCGGCTACACTGACGTTGACGTGACGCCATAACTTGACAAATGAATGACACTTCTTTTTTCTTTTTCCTAATTTTAGGATGCGTTCAGAAAACAATAATAGTCTAATTTGACGATCAATCGATTGCTCGGATCGGATGTAAGATATTTTTTAATTTTCATGTTTTGACGTCAAATTTTGTAAGATTTGTCGACATTTTAAATATGAAAATTAAAACACATTGCTATAATACAAAATAGGAGTAATATTGAAGCAATCAATAGAAATGCTCATGGCTCATGTAAAATCTACAAAGCATTAATAATGTTCAAAAATATTTATTGGATTCTGTTTATTGCGGTGCTGTTAGTTACTTTTGCTGCCTCGATTGATGCAAAATGGACAAGACAACGTCCATGCGATGCATTCTGTAATAGAACCAATATGGTGAAGATGTTCTGCTGTCGGATACAAGGACACGTACTGTTTGCAACTTGTGAAAATGACAAGATGTACTGTTTGTAAAATTGCAATGAAAAACTGATGGTGATGTACTTACTTGCACGTTTTTTTGTAGCCTTTAGCCGTAACCTACGATCTTAGGCCGTACCACATTGCCCCACGTTTAGATAATGTAACATCAAACTACTTAAGTGTAGCACTATCAGATTATAGAAGTATAATAAGAATATTAAGCTTATCTTAACGGATGAATTACAAATAAGGATGTCATATACCCACCATAGAAAATACCAAGTTTACCAATGTCCGAGGTGAGTTTCAAATCCACGTCCTTTCGCGGTGGATACCAAAACCCGGCCACTCGTCAACGGACAGCGTCATCTCGAGTGCATGTCTGCAATTATGCATTAACATCTCTCATAAGGCTAGGCGCAGTAGGCGCCTTTGACCATATTCCAAGGGAAGGGGAATCAGAAGTGTGTTGATCTCCAGCCGGACCACAACGCCTGATTAATAAGGTCCGACCGAGATCTCGGCATTCTCGGCCAAAAATAGAGCCGAGATATTCCTGTCGGCTCTCGGCCGAAAATGGTCGGGACTCTCGGCCGTGGCCGAGATTCGTAACGAGCTGTAATTGGCGAGCTGGACGACATCTCGCGAACTTACTGCGATTTTATTGGTGTCATGAACTTACTTAAGTTTCACTTTAAAATGAACGGAAGGAATAATTTAGAGTAAGCGATCGCTATCACATTATCGATAAAAATATTTAAAAGTCGAATACCGGTTTTTGGGGTAAGTACCTACAAAAAACAAATTCAAAAAAAGAAAATATCCAAAAAAATGCTGTATTTAGTTTGACGTTGGACTTACTATAGGTATTTGCTACGGTTTTTTTTAAGTAATTTATACGTTTTTTATCCTTTCTACCAAGTCTCGGTCTCGGTCTCGGCCGAGAATCAAATTTATTCTCGGTCTCGGTCTCGGCCGAGACTAAATATGGGTCTCGGTCGGACCTTACTGATTAAACTCGATTTCTCGTTGCAATGTGTACGCATAAATATACCTAATTGGAAATCACATGTAGGTACTTACGTAGTTTGCGAGATACGCAGCATTTAATGTGGATCGGCTGGGGAGTATTACTCTGTAGCCGGATCACACCTGTGTCGCGTTTTATAAAGTTACATTTTACAATTTTTGTCATTATTTATTTATTTGTGAACTACTTGGCGTCCTCCATTAGGCGCGAATTGTTAGGCCATGTACAGTATGTACACACGCTGCGATCGTGGCCGAAAAATGGGCTCGCCGGAAGATCAGCGTTGGCTTTCGGGTCGACATTATGCCATTGTTATATTTGCCACGAATAAATTATTTGTATTTTATTTTTATATTTTTTATTTCGCTATTTTCCTCCCTAATGCACGCATGTATTGGCTAGAAAGAGAGGCATACAGCAAAATTGTAAATTGTAACTTTATAAAACGCGACCCTGTACTCATGAAACGATTATCAGACGATATTCCTGTACCTATGACGTACCACTGAGTAAGCCCGTTTTTCATTATAAAAGGGCCTACAATTTATTTGTTTCACATTGTATGCGCCTGATACACCAGAGTAGCAATTTGGATTGGGTAGGTACACACAGTTGCGCATTTAGCAAGGTACTTAAGTAAATAAATAAATATTTTGGGACATCTTACACAAATCAACCTAGTCCCACGGTAAGCTCAATTAAGGCCTGTGATGTGGGTACCAGGCGACGATATATATAATAGATAGATACATATAGATACTTAAATACATAGACAACCATGACCAAGAACAAATATTTGTGATAAATAAATACACAAATAATGCCCTCGCCGGGATTCGAACCCGGAACCTCCAGCTTCGTAGGCAGGGTCACTACCAACTAGGCTACGGAGGCTGACAAATTAAGTGTTAGGGTGCGGCTCCACTGACGCGGAGCGGAACGGAGCTGTGGGAGCTCGGCCAATGAGACCGCATCACAATCAATGTGTTTCGAATTTTGAATTTGAAGAATGTAATTGGTCAATTTTGCACAGCTCCGCTCCGCTCTGCACCAGTGGAGCCGCACCCTTATTGTGGTGTCAGTGGTTCACAATAATAATGATATATTAAGTAAGTTTCATTCAAAGTGCACTTTCTCTGTGTAATAAGAATATCGTAACGTATTTATAAGATGATATTCATTTGATACATATTGTAGCACTGAACTGTACTGTGTCCTAATATGTTTGTCAAGCGTGTAAAAAGTTTTCCACAAAACTAAGAACTTTTTTAGCGAATGTCACTGTTACGATATAAGTATGTCACGCAGACATAACATATGTCGGAAATATAAAAAGGGAACCAAATTTTTCGTCGAACAAAGTAAATAATCCTAAAAATATATGCAAATATCTTTACAAAGCACGAATACGAACAAATTTCTCGTTTAAAATGCACAATAAAACGCTGCTTTTTCTTTTAATTACGATTTTATTGGTAGCCAGTATGGTAACTACCACCGAAGGTCGGTTTACCAGGGAGCGGGCATGTGATTCGATCTGCAAGAAAAGTAAGGAGGAGAAGAATCTCTGCTGCAATCTCCAAGGATATCTGATGTATGCGAAATGTGATAATGGTCAAATGTATTGCTTATAGCCCTATAAACATACCTACATCTGACTCTTTGCAATTAACCTAAGTATCATTTAATTTGCAAACATAATGTCATCTGTGAAATTCTGTGATCTGTGAATTATATTGTTTTGTTAACCAGTGTTATTTTGATTTTTATAACCAATTTGTTAAATTGAAGTATAATTTCGAGTACATGTGGTACTTTTGAGGATTTTCAATAAATAAATAAATATCTTGCGACATCTCAAGCAAATCGACCTAGTCCCACGGTAAGCTCAATTAAGGCTTGTGATGTGGGTACCAGGCGACGATATACGAGTATATAATAGATAGATATATATAGATACTTAAATACATAGACAGCCATGACCAAGGAACAAATATTTGTGATAAATAAATACACAAATAATGCCCTCGCCGGGATTCGAACCCGGAACCTCCTGCTTCGTAGGCAGGGTCACTACCAACTAGGCTACGGAGGCTGACGAATACGACAATAGCATTAGGGCATTCAATATAAGAGTATTTTGTTTTTTTTTTTACTGAGTACCTAATTGTACCTACCTTAAGTACACTTTTAGGGTGCGGCTCCACTGACGCGGAGCGGAGCGGAGCTGTGCAAAATTGACCAATTACATTCATCAAATTCGAATTCGAAACACTGTGATGCTGTCTCATTGGCCGAGCTCCCATAGTTCCGCAGCCGCACCTAGAGCTACCAACCGTCCCGCTATATGCGGGACGTCCCGTTTCTGGGGCCCTAAAGTATGCGTCCCGCAAAGAGTTCGCGCGGGACGCCGATTGTCCCGCTTTTCGGGGAATACTACACTGGAAATACTAAAATAATAATAGTATACGTAAATGAGAGCAATTTAAGATTGCGTCATATTAATTTGTATCAACCGCGACCTCTGCGACTATAGCCTGCGAGCACCGTGCAGTCGTGCACTGAACGTGTGTATACTGCCAAAATATAAATGACTGCGATGGGTGCATTAGGTGCATCTAAATTGAACCTATCTGTCCCGTATTTTATAGCCAAGTCCCGCAATGTACCGCATATCTGTGATCTTTGGTTGGCAGCCCTAGCCGCACCCCTCTAACCTGCAACCATCTTTGTTTGGTAGCCTAATATAGTCCATTTCAAATGCAAAGGCCCGATGCCACTCGAAACTTTTGTCATTTAATTGGTACACTACAAATTGGCACGTGTCGTACACCGATGTATGCGAAAAATATCACGCCACAAAAAGGTCTGGCCAGGTCCTATCTTTTGCTATCACTGATCCTTTCGTAAATCACTAACTGGAGTTCGAGGCCAAAGAATCTACGAAAATGTGGCCACAACAATAAAACGTTCTTACAATAGTAAATCCTTATTTTATAAAAACAGACGTTGAGTTATCCTATTTATTGGTAATTTTAATTCTTTAATTTATTGTGACAATATTATTTACTTATTTTCACGTAAATATAAGATATTTTAATAAAAACTTAATTATCCGCAATTATTAGTAACAAAGTTGGTATTGCGCTTGTATCACCTCAGGTGTTAATAACATTTGGTACAGCAATTTAACAACACATAAATTAAATCCCTATTTCTGCATACATTTAGAAAATTGCAGAATAATACTTTGTAGCGTGTTTTATGTTCACATTTCGTATTCGTAAAATTCCTTTGACCTACAAATTTCTTTGGCAAAGCTATAGATCTCTAAATTATCATACAAATCTAACGTTTTGTTTTCTTCCGTAGGTTGTTAACAAGGCGACCCACTTGGTCCAGCCATGTTAAAATACAAAAAAAGGGGCTCACTTAGTAATTTAACCATACGGTCTTAATAAATATAGCACGCTGTCGTTTGTGTTCACTGGTAATTCAACTTCTTTTTAAAATAGGCTTTGAAACGTAGGCTCTTATCATTTTCTGTTCTTTACAATAAATTTTTGTTATATCAATGTTAGTTTAGAGAAAATATTTTTTTTTAGGTATTTACTTGTTTTTAAGAAAATCCTAGTTGTGACAGCCATATTAAACAAAAAAACCGGCCAAGTGCGAGTCGGACTCGCGCGCGAAGGGTTCCGTACCATTATCAATTTATTATTTAAAAAATACAGTTAAATCAACCTACCTCAAAAACTATAGGAGATAATTTAATCAAACTAAAAATCGTTGATAAAGTTTATTGATGTGCATAACATATATTTTTTTTAGAATTTTATATCGCGTAGTTTAAAAAATAGAGGGGGGGGGACACATTTTTCAGACTTTGAGAGCTGATATCTCGAAAACGATTTGCTTAAACAAAAATAAGATTTATAAACCTTCATATCATTTTCAAAGACCTTTCTATTAATACCACACACGCTTATATACAACTAAAAAAAAAAATCTATCCTTCAGTTACATGTATGGAGGGCCCCCACCGCAATGGTTTTTTTTACAATTTAGTATCATAATTCTGTAGCGGTTTATACAACACATATCCTTACCAAATTTAGTTACTGTAGCATTTATAGTTTCCGAGTAAATCGGCTGTGACAGACGGACAGACGGACAGACGGACAGACGGACATGACGAATCTATAAGGGTTCCGTTTTTGCCATTTTGGCTACGGAACCCTAAAAAGGTGTACAAACATTACAGAGGTATGTAATGTTTTTATTAGGAATTATTTTAAATAAATTAATTAAATTACAAAAAGGTTATCGAAACCTGAAAACTTTATTTGACAATGACATAAGAGACTTTGACAGATTTGGCAGTAACGCATCTGTCGTAGTTTCTTTGGCCTCGAACTCCAATTAGTGGTATAGACGCCTAATGACTTCGTCAAGTGGAATTGGGCCTTCGTATTTGAAATGGACTTTGCTAACAAAAAAGTGGTCGACAACTTTTCGACTGTATTACCGAATAGACTCGTCGTCGTAGGTAGTCAAGGATAAGTTATGTTATGTAAACTTAAATATTAGATGTCATACTCGTATACCAAAGAAAAAAATACCGAAGTTTTCCAACGCTGGAGGTGGGATTTGAACCCACGTCCTCAGCTTTCGCATCTGATGCCTAAACCACTCGGCCCTTCCAGCATTTTTTGTTTGGTATATGACATCTAATATTTAAATTTATATACATAGTAGTGTTAGGTACAACTCTAAAAAATTTTAAGAATACAATTTGAGTTGCAAGACGAGCTGGACTCATTTTTGAAAGAGTGGCTGGAGGCAGGTCGACATAGAATATATTGGAGAAAATGGGGGGAAGCCTTTGCCCAGCAGTAGGACACTAGGCTCACTATAAATCACTACATAGTATAAAATAAAGTCACTTTCTCTGTCCCTATGTCCCTTCGTACGCTTAAATCTTTAAAACTACGCAATGGATTTTGATGAGATTTTTTTAATAGGTAGAGTAATTCAAGAGGAAGTTTTTATGTAAGTATAGTACCCGAGCGAAGCCGGGGCGGGTCGTAAATGAAATAAAAAACAATTTGAGTTATTCCACAATAAATAAGTTACTTATGAACTTTAATACTTACTGAATGAAATGACTGAAAGATTCAAGTAATAGACAACGCTTTGCTTTTCTAGATTTTATTTAGGAGTAAACTAACTTATTAGCAGGGATCGGTAAATTGTGCGTCATTGTTCGCAATAATATGGACATGACTCCAAAGTTGATTGAATAATTAATAATTTTCAGAAAATTACCTATTTGACACCGGTAACAATGAAAACTTTTGTACCTTAAACCTTCGATATCACAAGAAATTATTCATTTAATCAACTTTGGAGTCATGTCCAATGTCCATATTATTGCGAACAATGACCCACATTTGTCCGATCTCTGCTTATTAGGAATTCCTTCTGGTTAATTGTCCCAGCAGTTCATCCAGCCATAACGACAGTCAGCATAACCTCTCCAGTACCCGTGAGCTCGGCAGCACTCGTTCTTCTCTGGTGTACTTCTATTACACACCTGGGTACACGGATCTACTTTTATAGCTGTCGCCATATCCGCCATTGCAGCGAACACGACGAGAAAGAAAATGGCTATCTTTACAGCTGCCATTTTTGTGTAGGACTGAATTGGACAGGTGTTGAGTGGTACTTAAAAGGAAAAATGTAAATGCTTTATATTGCTATATGTAATGCTCTTTAAATAACAGGTTTCGTGTCTACAATCGCATTTTGATACTCGGCTGGGGGCGTTTCTAAAAGGTACTACTTAATACTTTTTATTTTTAGGGTTCCGTAGTAAACTAGGAACCCTTATAGTTTCGCCATGTCCGTCTGTCGATTTGCCCGCCCCGTCTGTCTGTCTGTCCGTAGCATATAGTAGCTCCTGGGGTGTTAGTATTAGAAATGTGCAATTTGGTTTAGGTACCTATACATATTAATCACATCAACAGAGTGGTAGAATACAATATATATAAATGAATTAATAGGTCTTTTAAAAAAAAACGGTCAAGGAAAGTCAATAAATTTGAAAAGAAACGGTCAAGGAAAGTCAATTATTTCCGGAGATAACCGATACCAGGATAGAAAAATGTGTCCCTCCCCCCTCTAACTTTTGATTCGTGGGTCGTGGGTCCAAAAACATGAACTACTTTAAAATAAAACTATTTCGAACATAATGGGCATGGCGGGCATGGCCCGACATGCTTTTGTCCAGTTATCTGATTTATAACTTATGCATGGACTCAAAAGACAACAGTAAAACGACAGGGATTATTTAAATGCTTTAATTATAATTTCGATACTGATATCTAATGCGTGTCTCACTGATAACTCTTTAGTTGGAGATGTGGTTCGAAATTTCCTATTTTCGAAGATAGCGGAAGACATCAAGCACTAATTTGGAAAGCAGTCTGCTCTCCCACGAAAGCAGCCCCGTGCTCCTTTAGGGTACCCGTGTACCCGACAACACGTGTGGCGTTCCATCACAGCCGGTGTACACACCTCGTCGCACTCTGGCACGAAGACCGCTTCAGTCATGACTGATATAGCTAGTAGCAGGAAAAACGCGTGTCGCAAAGCCATCTTGGATTGGTTATGTACTTTGGAACGCGTTGCATGCATTTATACCGGTTGTAGAGGGTAATGGGTGGGTAAATCCATTTTATTTCCTCGTTTTTAGGGTTTCGTAGTAAACTAGGCACCCTTGTAGTTTCACTATATGTCCGTTTGCCTGTCCGCAGTATAGCGCAACGACCATTAGTATAATAAGTACCAGAAATTTGAGATTTCGTATACTTATTAATCACACCGACAAAGTGGTACTTAGAATAAAATATAGAAAAAAAAATTGTGGTCCCCTCTACTTAAGAAGAGGGGGTGATTTATTATTTACCTACTGAAATCATAAAAAAGGAAAAATAATACTTCATTGTTGAAAAACAATGCATTTTATTAGTTTCAGATATCATGTTTTTAGTAACATTGACTAGTCAAGCAAGAGCTACAGAACCGATATCCAAAGAAAAATTACACAATTTTATTTTTCAAAAAGTCCAATTCGTAAAATCTAAATTTCGATGATTTTTCTCTGTCACTCAAACGAAGGCGTCATTAGAGTAGAGAGGCAAATCCTCGAAATTTACGAAGTTTTTCACGGCTGGTTCGATTCCCGGGCCGAGTACACGTATTGTTGTAAGTGATGAATGCAGTTTTACTTTTTACTAAAATTGACGTCCTGAGATCCTGTTATGGTGTCCGAAACCTCCATTTAGATTGAGCACCTAAATTTCGATGGTAATAGGTAGCAAATGCCTCAACCTAGCTAGCCCTTGACGGCCTCTAACCCTGCGGCAGACCAAAGAAGCGATATGGTTAATGTCGAGAAGGCTGACATGAGCGTAAGCGGGCTTACAGGTGAAGATGCCCAGGACCGCACTCAGTGGAGGAAAGATAGTAGGTAAGTGAAACCTGGCAAAGGCCGGAATAATGCTAGGTAGAAGAAGAAAAAGAAGACTGCCACTGACCACCGTAGAATTGCTCTCAAGTAATCACACAGCTACTTAAGTAGGATATACATCATCAGCCTTGGATATGCTGCTAATGATTGCTGTCCACTGCTGGACGTAGGCCTCTCCTATTAATTATGCGTAGACGCATTAGGAGGTGAATGCTTATAATCGTCACGCAGACCAAGCGGATTGGTGTGTAGGATATTAATGGAAAATGGAAATAAAATCTGTTTAAGCATAGATTTAATGATTTTAATCAAATAAAATGTTTAGTTTGGACGTCACGGTGATAGTGAAGTCCATGGGAAATGCAGTTGTGATTTAATTTTGGTGTATATTATCCATCCCTTTTCTAATAGCAACCTTCCCCATTTCTTATTTTATTGTTTCTACGTCCGACATTCCAGTTTGATGTCTTCTCGGCAAGTAAGGTACCCTTTCGGGTACCCGTGTTCACGGCAACAAATATGTCTTGCTTCTATGCCAATCTTTGCGATGCAGAGCCTATCGCACGCTTTTACATGAACTCCGCTGGCTAAAACGCTGACTGCCAGTGTCAGAAAAAAAATAAAAAAAAGTTTTTGAGCCATAGTGAAAATTTTCCGAGGCAAAAAATAAAAAAGATAGTCAAGTGGTTTGTTGTTTGAATATAGTGATGATACTGATGATTGATGCGAATTCTACGTGGATTTTATACGACCTGTAGAGGAAAATACACGGGAAATCCGATGATATTTTATTTTTATTGAACTTCTTATGACTTGAAGTCGGAGTAGGGAAACTTCCATTTGTAATAAGTCTTAGTCGTAGGGCAATTTGCATTGTTTATACATTAATCAAATCATTTTTCCTCTTGATGTCTCAAAGTATCATAAACAATCAGAATCACCCTTTTCAATTTTGATTTATGTAGGTACCTACACACATTTTGTCATTTAACAATAATATTTTTTTAATGCTGGATAAAAGCCCTGCAAAACTGTTTACAGTTTGACTGCCGGAGGTATGTATGTAGTAGGTACCTATTTATTTTTTTATTTTTTTTTTATACCACGTCGGTGGCAAACAAGCATACGGCCCGCCTGATGGAAAGCAGCCACCGTAGCCTATGGGCGCCTGCAACCTCAGGGTGTCACATGCGCGTTGCCGACCCAATAAAAATAACGTTGGCACAACAAATAAGTACCTCCACTCCACCTGATCGTAAGTGAAAAGTAGAGCCCAAATCGCGGCGGCAACGAACAGGAGACAATTAGTAACCTGTTAGTTGCCACCACCTTGCTGGCCCGCTAGATGCTGGTAAATACACCGGCTGACCCCGAAACACGGCAAACACGAAGGTAAGTCATTTCACGGGCGTTTACACCGAATGTACGGTGGTAGCCAACCAGGCGGGTACTAGTAAAAATACCCTACCTCCGGCTAAAATTTAAAAATCCATATAATAAAATAGGTATAAGTACTTATACTTACCTGCATATTATTTTTCCTGTTCGAAAAGTTTAATTTTCGCGATGGAATATCCCCGTGGAAAATCGCGTTTCCGTTTCAAATTATTATTATAAGGGTCGATTGTAAGACAGGTGTAAATAGTTAAAAATTTAACGTCAATTTGTTGTGTTAAGGTGTAAGGTGGAAGTACTAGTACCCGACGCTGTAGCTGTACCAACACTCGAGTTCCCATCGATAAGATAAAATCAACTATTAGGGCATTTAAACGATGGTTAATGTATGTACCTTTAATGCTTCATATCCGAGGTTCAGTTATTAAGTGCGACAAGTTTTGCGAGTGCGAAAAATATGTATCGATAGAATCCTCTTGTAAATATGGTACGTCGTTCTTATTACACAGAATTAAAGTTCATTGGGGCAAATTGTTTGGTATTTTTATATACATACGCCTTATTTTGACTTTGGCTGTATACATTAGTGTACATTGACTTTAGAATCACCCTTTCAAACGTAAATACTTACATAGGTACAAATACATACCGGTAGAAAACTTTATATCCTATCAAATTAAAGATGAACTTAAGGAAGTAGGTAGATAATTTGGAAAATGATAAGGGTAAACTTGTTACTTATCGTTCCGTAATGTTAAAGGCTTGTGTAATTATCAAGTAGTTTTGTAACAAGCATATACATTTGCGGACACGAACACAATAGGTACCTAATTGTATTTTATATTTGTGTCGTTACAAAAGGACTAATTTCCACTTTCATCTTTTTTTAACTGTGAATATAGTTTTGCTAAAAGTAGAGAAATACCTACATGTTTTGAATTTCAATTTCTGATACCTAAGTCTCTTCTTGTCCTCTAAAATGTGAAAATATCTAAGGCCGTATCAAAAGGGCCTATTTCTCCCTTATATTTAGTAAGAGCAAGATACGAGCTTTTAGAAGTGTGTATTTTATTATGATAACTTTTTGTATAAATAAAGGCTTTGTAATATTTCCTACCTAAAAAAACCTACCAACAACATGTCGAGCCATGCTCAGTATAGGGTTCCGTAGTTAATCAAAAACGGCTGGTCCCATTAATTTCGGAACAGTTTTATTTTAAGGTATTCTATTTATAGAATATATATATTATATATATAATGTAAGCCCCATAGATATATGAAAGAGAGAGATTTGTAACGAAGCGAAATCGTAATGAGTCTCGGTGTCTCCGAGGTCGGGCCTTTACCACGCTGTGATTGGCTAAAGCGCTACCATATGACGCGGCACTAGAGAGGAGGCTACGTCGATAAATTATTATCCATAGATATTTGATAAGGCCGGAATATTAAGAAAAACATTAAAATCGATCTATCATTCCATAAGAAAGAAATACAGTCTAAAATATCGCATTGAACTATGTGTCTAATCTTTATAAACATATATTTGAATATGATGAACGAAGCAATTTATTAACGACATCATCTGATTTGTTGCTGGGAATCCAATTAATAAATAATTATTTAGACGGGTGTACCCTTAATAAAGATAATGTTATCTTCCGTTTCCGCGATGGTCACATATTTAAATAAAACAATTTCAACTTTTGACAACGGTTATTGTAAGAGGCTCAAAATAATGAATATTCGCGATATAATCCATTTATATCGTTTTACCTTTATAAGGATAAGATATTGATACAAAGGTCAAAATATGTAAAAAAAATTGAATATGATCAAATACATCAACAATGTATCGACTTTTATTTTATTTATTATCGGCACGGTCAGTCGTACCGTACCTCTAGTTCGCGGCCTACTCGCAGCGGCCGTACCAAGAAATGATAGTACGGTTGTGAATATCGCTAGCAATTCGATACATTGCACGGTCGCTTACCAAATTGCAACTTGCTTGCTATTCTAAGCCGTCAATGTAAAACGCACATACAATTTGTCACTGAATAGTTCAACCAATTGGTACGCCCAAGACAAATCATTATGACATTTATGTCAGCGGTTTGTTTTTATATATTATTTGTAAAAATACGTGGTTTTGTCAAGTAATGACTAAAAAAATCAATCCTTACATGTGGTACGTGACTCTATACTCCTTGAAATTTGTATTTACACTCCTATTTTTACAAGAAATAACGGCACAATGCGGCATTTTGCGGATATGTCCGAGCTCATTCTGCAGTCGCGGGTAAGTTGCGACTGGCTCATAGGGCGCGCATCTGTCACACTTATAAAGGCCAATGGGCCATAACGCTGCGACATGTTCTATGCCGCCGTTAGCTATCTATACTGATCTGTGGTAAGCCCACTCATGATAGTTTTCATATTTTATTTTACTTTTTATCAAAAGTTAGAGGGGGGAGGGACGGAACACTAAAAATGTGTGTGTGAGTTCAACCTGTTATTCCTCACCAAAAAAAAATAAGCTGGGGTTCAAGGACTAGGTAAATAATAAAACACAATAATATTAGCAAACTAAATATAATTGAGACACGATGTTCAGATGTAAATAAATGCTTTTGAGACCGAAAATAAGGCCCATTCTCTTAGTTGTCTTATCTATACAATTTGTCAGTAGAATCGAAAAAAATGTAAACAAACCTGAAAACTTGCATTATTCCATAATCACGCCCTTTTAGAACACAATCTTGGTTTTATTAGGGGGTGTTCAAGTATTACGTAACGCAATTGGGGGGGGGGGGGGCTGGGTCTCGTAAAACGTTGTGGGCGGGAGAGGGACTTCCTTACAACACGTTACGTAACATTGTTTTTTTTTTAAGTAAAAAAACTAGGGAATCAAATCTCCCAAATTGACAACCCTTTTCAGTTACGTTTAACGGGGTTTAAAAAAATCTTCAAAAATTGCGTTACTTAATACTTGAACGCTCCCTTACGAACTTAAAACCTTAAACTTTGAGTTCACTTTTTTTAATTATTGATATTTATTAGTATTAACGTAGATATATTCCGGCGAACGTGTTTCACAATATGTGTCAAAGACGTCACATGCTATAGAAAGTCAGCCATGTTTACTACTTTTTTGTTTTCTATTGTTGAACGGTATATAAGCTATCAAGGCAGTTTTAGAACAAAATAACAAGGCAGTTCTAGAGCAAAATAAGTATTTGGAGGTTCGAAAGTTATTTAGTAAATAAGACAACTACTTAAACGTGAACGGGCTGTACATCTGACAAACTATTTTGACTAATTACTAATTTACAAACAAAAATCCGTCAATACGCATACTTCATACAAAAATACAGTTTAAAAATGTATTTCATCTGACGTGGAGATCTTTTTTTTAAAATCTAAATATGATATTACCAGTGGTCGGATATCCCGGTGTAACACCAGGGGATACCAAGTAGAAAAGTTAATATGGATATGACCTACATTCCCGGGTTTAGTTTGAAAAAAAATATAGATAGGTATACTTAAAAAGGCAGCTCAAATTGCGAACATAAACGAAATCTTTGGGCGTTTTCACAAACCCGTTGTTCAAAACACTTTTTTTAATTCGGACAAGTTTGGGCTTGTTCGACTCAGATCACGAGCTCTTTTAATTCTGATAGGTGAAAAAAACTGTCCCACAATTTTCGTATATTTTTAATTTCTTCCATTACGCTATCGCCATACAAAGTCTATAAATAACGATAGCGTAATGGAAAAAAAATAACATTTTTGGACACTTTTTTTCTCCTAGTAGGATTGAAATAGCTCGTGATACTAAGTCGAACAATCCCAAACTTGTCAGAATTAAAAAAAAGTGTTTTGAACAACGGTTTGTGAAATCTGAAGTGTATCTTTACAAATTTGCTCCACTGACATCCGTAGAAGTGGAAAGGACTTTTTCGGCGTACAAATGGATTTTAGATGTGAAAAGGAATCGATTGAAAGTAGAGAATCTAGAGAAAATAATTATATGCTATTTTAACTTTATAGAACCTATTAAGCCATAATTCTTTCATAAAATACATATATTTACTCTAATGTGTCTGCATAGGTGTGTCAAGTCTTCATGCTTAAAAATGTTTACATACACGAAGATGTTTAATCCGTAACCAGGTATATTTTTTCTAACTTAGAATTGATGACCTCAGGAAGAGCATGTACCATTTAGTGGTTATTGGATACAATTTTTCTTTAACTTTAAATTAATAAAATTTTGATGTATCTGCTTTGAGTTAGCTGTTTAATTTAGGCTGGGTATGGATATTGCTTTAATCCTGATCACGGATTAAAATAATCGTGTATTATATGATATTTCTGTTTTTTTTTTACGTTCGCAATTTCTAGAAGTGGAACCTATTGTGCCTTAGTAAAAAGCTTCTATTTTTAAAGCTAAACTCAGAATATTCATACCAAAAGGCAATTTGGTACTAAGGTCAATTATTAAACAAAATGTATAACCTATCTTTTAAAATAATTGTCGAAATCGCATAATAATAAACGCTTGTATTGTATGTACATGCACTTATTTTGTGTTACAAAATATTACTAAACTTTACTGGATGTAATTTTGTGGAATCCCGTGGTATATCCATATTAGTGTAATGTTTGAGGTCTTTCACCCCTTGTTGCACCGGGATATCCGACCACTGGATATTACATTAACGTCAACTTATTCCACTAAGTTTCTTTTTCATAAAGAAGGTATTTAAGTATGTGATTTACATGTTTAATAATAATAAACAGAGATCGAAAAAATGTGCGTTATTGTTCTCAATAATATGGACATGCCTCCAAATTTGATTAAATGAATAATTTCTTGTTATTTGATGTAGTAGCTTGGAGGTGACTATTTACAAAGGTTTTCATAGTTACCGGTGTAAAATAGGTATTTTTATGAAAATGATTAATTATTCAATCAACTTTGGAGTCATTATGTCCATAGTCCATATTATTGCGAACAATGACCATTTGCCCGATCTCTCTTTAATAACTTACACTAGGTACTCGTAGGTATTATGTGCGTTACTACTGAAAATTTAATATATTAAATTAATGCTTTTTTATCTTAACAAGTAACAAGACTTATTTTATTTTTCGGTCTTTCCAAGTTTCCATTCCGTTAACTCCGTACAAAATCTATAAAAAATGGTAACGGAATGGATACATATTAAGCTGTAAGCGGGTCTATCACCTTTTCTTGTCACTTGTTGCTATGGTTACGGTCCCCTGGGTCACCCACTAATCATGTAAGTAAAGCGTGTTAGGTAATTTCTTCTATAAACTGTCCCCTGGATGACTTGACAGATAACGACAAAAAAAGATGATTGACTCACGTAAATATTAGCTTAGGCCGGAATTACACCCAGGCGCGGATCCCGGGGGGGGGCAATAGGGGCACTTGCCCCCCCCCCCCCCTCACATTGGACTCAGGTATGCATAGGTGCTGTTTTAAGTATAAAATACCATCATATCATAGAGCAGTGCCCCCCCCTCAACGAAGTCCTGGAACCGCGCCTGATTACACCTGTGAGTTTTTTGTTTTTGTAAGTTGTAGGGACGAGAGGTGAATATCACTATCTCATTCCTTAGTATAGCCCCGTCCCTATAACTTACGTAAGAACGTACAGGATGCTTAGCCAAGTTGCCAATCGCTAGCGCTTTGTAGCATATCGTAGTTTTCCCTCTCTGTCACTCTTGCATATTAGTGCGACAAAGACAGCTAGCTGCCTTTCGTTTACGATTGACGATTAAGCGCTAGCGATTAGCAACTTGGCTAAGCACCCAGGTGTACGGCTGCCCTTAGTATAGCTCCATCTCCATCGCTACAACTGACGTAAATTCCCACGGATGTAAGTTCGGCCTTAGGCCAAGATTTCACTTGTAAGCTGCTTACGAGTACTCAAGTTCGGTATAAATACTAGAGCATGTTGCTCTGATTAAAATTTATAGGTAATGAACTTACGTAAGTAACTTACAAGTGTATTCCTGGCTTTAAATTCAAAACTGTTGCATACATTTAAACATAAATTAATCAATATACAACCATGATAAAGTTATTGCATTATTGTACTTTAATGTAAATATACAGACTATAGGTGACTATAGGTAGATATTATAGGTGTTGTATAAAGGTGCGTTCAAACCAAAAGAGCATTCGCTGTTCTAACCCCCCACTCTACGAAATTCAATCGTTACACAAAACGTGATTGGTAGATTTCGTAGAACGGGAGATAGAACAGCGAATGCTCTTTTGGTTTGAACGCACCTTGAGAATAGTAAGGAACCTTATTTTGTGCGGAATATCTCTTTTGCGGTTTGCGATAGGCTTTCAGACCATGTGAATTCGATTAAGTAAGTGTTCTGGTAAATGAATTCTTAAAAAGGTTAATGCAGATAATTTTTTGACATGAAGCTTAATTCGAATAATTAAATACAACTATTTCAACTATACCTTGTATTCAGATGGATTTAATTACCTTTATAAAACTTCATCAATTATTTCTAAATCCAGTTGTTATTTAAGCAAGCTTTGATGCTCATAATCCAAAACCATTGAAAGATAAAAATATTGTTAGAATATAGCTTTTTATTGATTACAGCTTTCGCAATTGAGATTTTTTTTTATTAAAGATTTTTGTGACATTGTTCATTATCAATAGGGGGTTGACACCAATTTTTCGTCACGCTGCGTACCTATAGGAAGATTTTAAAATATTTAAGGGTCACTCACGTTGTTTTTGTTGTTATTCTGTCACGTCACCCAGGGGACAACAGTGGCATAGTTTGCTAGAAGAAAGTATCCTGCAAGCTTTACTAACATGATTAGTGGGTGACCCACAATAGAAAGGCCATGTAACTGTCAAAATAATCGTTTTGTAAGATGTAATCCTAGTAAACTATGTTTTTAACGGTGACCCAGGAGAACGTGACCATGGCAACGAGTGACATTTAACATCTTTGACCCATTAAATTGTTAGTCATTAATTATTTCGTTAATTACAATTGGGTAAGATAACATTTACGATTTTAATAAATATAATTGTTTTTATGAAGATTGCAATATGTACGAAAACGAAGATGGTGTAGATAACAAGAGGGAAGATAGGCAGGATGAGATTAATTAATACAATCGTACTTGATAAAAGGATGGACAACTAATGATTAACAATATTACCATTTGAAATCATCCTATACGCAGCATGACGTCAAATCGTCATGTCATCTGGATGAAAAATAGGACCTATGACAGTAAATTTTCAAGATTAAAAAAAAAAGTAAGGATACCATATAAGATAAATGCCTCATATTATATAATATTCTTGTTACCTTATATATAAATTCATTTTTATACTTATATTAGGTAAGTAAGTATACAGTGTGTTACCATCAGCCAGGGTTCTTTTGTTTTATTTGTGAACTAAATATATAAATTATTTAACTTTGTAAGAAGAGTTGAGTGTGAAGCAACGTACTTCAAAATTAAACGTTAATTAGCGTTTGAACATGACAGATAGTAGTCACTCGCAGTGTTTGACAACTGGGTCAACAAACAAGAAACACATAGTCACCGAGCATATACAGGGCAAGAAACACATGAAACAATACGAAACTGTACTTAAAGAGAGCTCTGTCGCCAACAGCTACTCTGATTGCGACCAAAATGTGCTTATGCTGTGAATGAGACAGTCTTAGGGCCTGGGCCAAAATTCTTTTCGTTGTCTTATTTTGTGTCCCTAAAAAACGTGACGCAGTGGTGATTTTTGTATGAGATGATATTTTGTTTTCGATTTCTGATGTACGGATTAAATCTAGCGTGAAAAAGAAATACAAGTGCACCGGATTTTTTTTATATCGAGTCGAGATAGCAACTAGAAGCGTGACAGAGTGGTATGAAATAAGACAAAGAAAATAATTTTGACACAAAGAAAATAATTTTGACCAAACTAAGCAATACACGCTTTACATTAATCGTTCGAAGGAAATATGATTAATTTAAATATTTGTCAAATGTTAACACTTGAAAACGATTAGTAGTAATGTGTATTATTGTCTATTTTCTTAAAAGCCCGCGTAATGGTAGCACATTGCATGTAATAAAATAAATGGCCAAGGTTTAAGAGAAGCCTTACAAATTTCACACTTGTTTCAAGTCTTGATCTTAAGCGCTTGGTCATTTATTAATTTTATTATAATCTAAAGCCAATTACACCTGTAAGTTATAGCTGCAAGTGTTTAAAAAAAAAGCTATATGCAGGAAAAATATGCTGATATTTTCTACTCTCTTACCTGAAGTTTCGTCGCAAAACTGCAGTAATAACTTGCAAGTGTTCATTCAGAAACAATATATAGCGTACACATACCTAGCCGGGACATAAATATTAAACATTTTTATTCATATGA
>JALPQI010009390.1:0-35778 GCA_025490895.1 Thaumatotibia leucotreta
AAAGTAACCGACATAGCTCTATGAATCGCTAAGCTGAAGTGACAGTGGGCGGGGCACATTACACGTAGAACCGATGGCCGTTGGGGCGGAAAGATTTTCGAGTGGCAACCATTACCAGACTGAATGTGGGTATGCCCCCCAAAAGGTGGACTGCAGATCTAGTGCAGGTCGCAGGAGTCCGCTGGATGCGGGTGGCGCAGGATGAGCTATTGTGGCAATGTTTTGGGAATGCCTATAATATGTTCAGCAGTGGACGTCTTTTGGCTGATATGATGATGATAATAGTGTATGCATAAATGAGGTACTTATCTACATAAAATATTGTTCTCTTGCATTTAAGTTTATTCTGCCTGCAACACACTCTTATCATACCGGAACAAGAGCGTCCGCGTATTTTTGCATGTAACCTTACGATGCCATTGTTATTGCATATGTAGATACCGATATGAAGTATATTATTATAACTGGGCCTGCCACTTTTTTACCGTAAACATCGATCGGGTTCATCGATCAGAGTAGATTTGTCGTGTGGTGACGGCAGTAAGAATACATTTGTCACTTCTCGCGGGTGTCGTAAGAGTCGACTAAGGGGTTAAAGTGTTACTGACCATTCTTTTATACACCGTGTTTTTATTGATTTCCGTTAAATAGGACAGGTTATTTGCGACATTAATAGAAGTTGCCTAGTAAATCGGCTTTTGTTTAATTCTTAAAAAAACATTTTTTTTCGTTCATACATAATTGAAATAACAAGTGTGAGATAACCTTAAGAATAAGATCTCAGGTGACTGACGGCACATGTCAAAATAAGTTTCATTAGGATGTAATAAAGGTTGCAATACACTTGTTCAGTCATTAAACTTATTTTTTAATAACTCAATAACAGTAAGAGTTAAGGTACTAGTTTCTTAGACAAATTGATTATTTTTGACCTAAATAAGCTTCCCTTTAATTTAACGGATATCAATAAAAACATGGTGTAGAAGATTGATGATGGGCAGCAGCGTCATCATAGTGGAAATATTATTGCAATCACTAATCCGCTTGCCCAGCGTGGCGATTATGGGCATTTACTTCTTAATGCGTTGAAACACATAGTTAATAGGAGAGGCTTACGTCCAGCAGTGGACTGAGATAGGCTGATGATGTGAAACATCGATACAACATCTTGAACATGTTGTTACATCTAACAATAGTGGTATGGGTCCATCGAGTGTCGTATTTCGATTAGGAAAATGAAGAAGAAAAATAAAAAAGACGTACTTATATCGAGCAACTTTTGCATTGCCTTTTCGTTCACGACGCGTTGTTCATTACCTAGTGAACATTGGGTGGATTAACCAGTTGACTCATCGAAAGTATGAGTAGAATTGCTGCCGCGTTGGCGTGGAGTTGTTATAATATGCGAAGACCTTTTTTTTAAGGCGCATCTAACCCACTACTCTAACGAAATTCGATCGTTATACAAAACGTGATTCGTTGATTTCGTAATGCTCGTTTGGTCTGAATGCACCTTTATGTGACGAAGGTAGACCACTGAGCTCTCAGCCCACATGATGGAAAGCAAGAACTGAGGCCTATGGACATAGTGACCAAAAAATCGCCTATGCGCTGCCTGAGGACTTAAATGGATTGCCTCTATTTATGCCAGTAATTACACCGGCTATCTTACCCCCAAACCGAAACACAGCAGTACAAATAATGCTATTTAGCGGCAGGTTAACGGGTAAGACGGTGGTAGCTATCCGGGCGGACCCTGCACGAGGTTCTACCACCAGCAAAGATCATAAACCTTACTTACCGTGGAACTAGATCGATTTGTGTAAGAATGTCGAAGCTGAGCTACGCAAGCCGTCCTGAAACGGGTTGCTATTGATTGGTTGCACTCTTTATGTAAATATAGAACAAATATGAAATTTACATAACCTAGACCCATGCGTCTAACAAAAGCTTGTATAGGTATATAACAGGAGTTTTGTCCGTGAACAGTGGTCGCTGATAAAATTGATGCGGTCGCCGGAAGCACCCGTCGCGAGATCGCGGACTGCGGGGAACGGTCAGCAAAAAGGTGGATTGCAAATTATCTATAGTACGAAAGTGCAAAACGTCGGAGACGTTATTACCAAACTGAAGTGGAGTTGGGCAGGACACATTACCAGGCAGCGTGGTGGTAGATGGACCATATTAACGGATTGGTGGCCGCTTTCAGATGGGAGAAGCGCAGGGTGTCCGAGCGCTCGATGGGTGGACTATATTCGAAAGAATACGGGTCACTTTTGGATGAGGTTAGCTCAGGAAGGTTAGCTCTTGCCCATTCTTCACGGGAAAGATTTTAAGTATTTGAATAGTGTATTTTTTACCAAATTTAAAGTTAAAAATGGCGTATGAAGTTTGTCGGATTCCATCTACATAATATATTTTAGAACAAAATATCATCTATTTTAATAACAGTTTTTTCCCCTCACTAGCTCGTAAAGCGCTCGTTTATCGTTTAATACGAGCGGGTAAAAACGCTTTTTACACTCTTGTGAATAAAGTAATTTGACATTGCTCTAATTCCTATAGCCCCCTACTGCCTAGTATAAGTGGATCTGTATAACCGTAGTAAACATGCGCAATCGGAGCTCACATGTTAAATTGGTCGTTCTCATGGGTGACTTTGTAAGCCATTGGCTATATTTAAATTCCAGAAGTAACTCTATTCTACGATACGTTTCGACACTGAGTTTTAAATGGTTTCTTTAAGTTAATTTACATTTGAGTGAGATTTGTAATCATATTTCCTCGCGATAGTGAGGGGAAAAAAGTTGTATTACACTTGGCGGCAAAGTTTGTTCAACTCTCGTGCCTTGAGACCTTCGCAATGCTCAAGATTCCAGTTTTTGAACCACTCGCTACGCTCGTGGCTCAATTTTGGAATCTTTCGCTAGCTCAGGTCTCAATATTGGCACGACAGTTAAACAACAACTTTGCCCCCTTGTATAATAAATAACTATTAACCACTATGCAATGATAAACGCATTTTAGGAAACCATTTTACTGACTGAGTAGTTTTTTTTGTTAGACTTAATAGACAGACATGAAATGGACAAAAGTGCCTGATAATGGAGACCTAGGCTCTCCGAAACATGTCGCACGTAGTGACTAAATACACGTGAGTCGCGTTTAACATCCAAGTTTCCTTCACCTCTGGCCATAATTTGATGGAAGCCCGAATATCGTCAGCAACTCTGCACACAGCTCGTTTGTTTGCCGACCGTACGTAACAACAAGAGCCCATAGAGGAGATAGTGGCTCTCAATAAGCGCAATTCGAGTAAAATCATAAATACGAGCGGAGCGGAACGGGTGCGGAGCAAGTCATGGGCTGAAGCTGGTTAGTGATTTGACCAGCAGTGTTATTCACTAAGGAAACCGCCTTGCTGTCAGCGCTGTGTCAGCGTTGCGGCAGCGTCGAGCCTAAAAATGGTATTCTTTAATGCACTTTAAACGACACTAGCGCTCGGCGACGAATGCGGCGTGAGCTGGAACTACCCGAAGTTACCGCCTACAGTTCGACGACGAGCTGTTCTACGTTAGTGAATACCGTTTTTCGCAGCGCTGCGCTCGACGTCGAAGTAAAGGCTGTCTCGTCGTCGAGCTCGTTGACGAACGCGGCGTCGATTGTGTGAATAAGAGAATAGCATAGCAGATAGCCTTACCATGACTGCTAGTATCGATAACGTTTGGTTTTACTCGATACGTAAAACAGGCTATCGTGCTCGCTCCAGTATCCTATTACTGTGCAGACTATGCCAAAACATGATTTGTGCAGAAAACTGGTATGTGTCCATTTGCAGTAATATGTGTTAGTTTTTAGTAAAACGTCCCACTTTTCGCTTACCATAAACACGAGATTTACTTGTACCTTCATATGAATAAACCGACAAAGCGTCTTTATGGCAAACGACAAAGTGGGACGTTTAGTAAACTCACACACAAAATTATGACGATATATGTCAGTGCGTGCGCGATAGAATGCATTACGTGAGCAATTCTCTTATTTTTTGCCACTAAAATGAAATATGAAAATTTGGGTAAATTTTATACTATTTCTGCTCAGAATCACGAGCTGATTCCATTTCCGGCGAAAAAAAAAATGTCTCAAAAATTTCATACATATTTCGAATATCCTCTTGTGTTACCGCCATAGAAGGTGTATGGAAAATAGTAACACAATAGGAAAAAAAATCATGGGACACTTTTTTTTTCGACGGAAATGGAATCAGCTTGTGATTCTGAGTAGAAATAGTATAAAATTTACCTAAAATTTCATATTTCATTTTAGTGGCAAAAATAATAATAATAATAATAAGGCCGCAGGGCAGCTTGTGGCGAGCTGTTGGGGAGTAACGACCCCACGGACCCGAGTGCTCCCGAGAGTTGGTCAGGGTCCCCGCCTCCGGCGTGTCTTCGTCGGTCGGAGTGGAACCCCAAGGGGACCCGTAGGACTCTCAGCTCTGGCTTGCCTTAACTGGCCGTCCAGAGAGGAGTCGTCAGAGCTATATGCTCCAGGGGTGGAAGTGTAAATTTGCGTAAGTCGCGAGTTGGTGCAGCGGCCGTCAAGCCACTGCGCAGAAAGCGGTGTACACCTCTCTACACTCCTGAGCCGCCTACACCGGTGTTGCCCCTGGCTGTCTCTTGTGACGGCATTTACGGGGGCCCATCTAGTCGGCGGCGAGTCACCGCCTGCCTCGATAGCAAAGAGAAATCATTGTTATGGCAGGTGTCCGGACCTCTTTTCTATAGTTCCATCTCTTATCCATCCAACCTTCATGTCCATAACCCACTAGTCTTTTCCATATAATCTCCAATAGCCTCTATATGCCTGCTGGGACCGGTTCACGGATATCTATTTTTGTGCCCGTGAATGGGTTGCAGCAGGTGTAAAACACAGCAAATTTCTCCAAAAGGCCTCTACGTGTTGGATCTGTATCCCCGCGCAAGCCTATCAAAAGACCGGGATTTATAGGCCCGTGATCAAAGAGAGATACAAATAATAATAATAAATATCTTGGGACATCTTACACAAATCAACCTAGTCCCACGGTAAGCTCAATTAAGGCTTGTGATGTGGGTACCAGGCGACGATATATATAATAGATAGATACATATAGATACTTAAATACATAGACAACCGTGACCAAGGAACAAATATTTGTGATAAATAAATACACAAATAATGCCCTCGCCGGGATTCGAACCCGGAACCTCCAGCTTCGTAGGCAGGGTCACTACCAACTAGGCTACGGAGGCTGACGTATCGGGTGAAACCTAATGTATTCTTTACTTTTCAGCTCATAGTACGAAATTGAAAAGATCGTAAATGCTTGTAAGAGAAAATAATTGAAAAATCTGCTCTGTTTCAGATTGAGCTCTATTTTAATTACATTAGAAAAGTTTTTTTTTCGTTTAAGTGGTGCAATGAAAGCCACTTAGGGTGCGGCTCCACTGACGCGGAGCGGAGCGGAGCTGTGGGAGCTCAGCCAATGAGACCGCATCACAGTGTTTCGAATTTGAAAAATTTAATTGGTCGATTTTGCACAGCTCCGCTCCGCTCCGCGTCAGTGGAGCCGCACCCTTATTGTTATTTTGTTGTACACTTTTGACCTAAAAAACTTTTCGCATCGCTAGTCGTCTATCCCAAACACCATACCATACACTCTGAGCGATTTCATAAGTGGTAGCGATACGTCTGTACGAATACATATGAGGAATATACGGCCCCTAAACGTATTGGTTTATTCAAAGGCTGGTATAAAATATACTGAACATTCCGATATTTTGAGTGGGCAGCTTCTGAAAAGGAATTTATTTTGAGGGAATGCATTCAAAAATATGAAAAGATATGCTTTTATAATTGAGCGTTTTTTGAATAGTCGTCTCGATATTTTGAGATTTTTTTGCTATAAATTATAGTTAGATCTTTTTTGTATTTTGGCTTGTTTAGCTAACTGGTTTTGTACAATGTACTTAGGTGATAATAAAGGCTGATATAAAATATACTGAACATTCCGATATTTTGAGTGGGCTTCTGAAAAGGAATTTATTTTGAGGGAATGCATTCAAAAATATGAAAAGATATGCTTTTATATTCGAGTGTGTGTTTGAATAGTCATCTCGATATTTTGAGATTTTTTTGCTATAAATTATAGTTCGATCTTTTTGGTATTTTGGCTTGTTAACTGGTTTTGTACAATTTTAAGTAGGTAATGTATGAGGTATTAGAAAAAGTGGTCTTAATTGTAAATAAAATCACGGACTGATCGTTGTAAATATTCTGATAGACAAAATAAAATAAAAAAAGTTCTTCATAAAACAATATTCAAAAAAAAAAATATTCTACTTATTAACCGCCATAAGCTAAAAAGGAGGAGGTTCTCATTTCGACTGATTTATTATTTTTAAATTTTTTTATTTTGATGATTATTCTTTATCAGAAAACGATAGTTAATTGACCCTTAAACGGATTACCAATATTTTGGTTACACCCTGTATATTTACAAAGCAGTAAACTGGACCGGACCTCTTTTGACAGAAATAACATTTTGAAAATCCTCTAACTTTTATCTTTTAATATAAATATCTCAAAAAGAGCAAAACACAACCACGCTATACCCGCTTATACTCCTATTTGAAATAACTTATTTCAGTAGTCTTTGAAAAATTACCAACTCGTTGCAAAGTTGAAATAAACCGTACACTCAGACCAATAAAAACAATTAACATACGATACTACAGTCAAAGTCGGTCACAGTTAATTCAAACTTTTATTAACTTATAGTACGCAGAAAGATGCTCAAAGCGTAACAGAAAATTATAATAAACTGTACAACTTTCTTCAAAGAGAAGTTGGTGTCTAGCTAGAACGAATCGTGGAAAAGTACAGTTGGTTAAATTAAATCATTTGGAATTGTGGAAATTGAAAACTCTGAACTTTACTTCCAAAAGGGCAAATATAGTTCAATTGGTTGACCATTATATTTATTTATTTAAACTTTATTGCACAATATAAGAAAATACAAATGGCGAACTTAACGTCTTAAGGCTATTTGAAACATTATTAATTTCACACGTCATTTAAACAAAACGGGATTAAAAACATTAAACGCGATTAATAATGTTTTTACTTCTCTTAAAAATAGTAAATTTCGATGCAAGTGCAAAAAAAATATTTTCCCCTCACTAGCTCGTAAAGTGCTCGTTTATCCTTTAATACGAACGTGTAAAAACGCATATTATTCACTTGTGTGGCAAAGTAATGAACTTGGTTTTGGAATAACAAAACGTAAAATACTCATGGAAATCGTTCCATATTAATGATAATTAAATAATTTGTTTGAGAATTTAGTGTAAAATACAAACCTTTATATAATATGATGATTTTAACATATAAATCCTAAAATTCCATAAGTAACAATTGTTTTAGTGAATGATGATAAGATGACTAGATGCAATCACAAAACGCAGAAAATGTCAACGTCAACATTGTCAAAGAATATTATAGGTTATAATCTTTATTTACCGACTCGAACACACATAAAAATAGTAAACTAAACAACTTTCAGGGTGTTCTGTTATAATTTTGTAAAAATAATGAATGAGAATGATTTAATAATGCATTGGCGTTGGTGTGCAACTACAGGAATGTGTTAAAATCGTGCTGCGTTTACTTTTTCGTGGTAAGTTTACTGCGACAAAATCTTGCATTAAATACATGATGCATTTGGAAAATTATTATCACTAACCCGATGATGATTGTAATGTGAACAAATAATTACCTTTTTTGAGTTTCCTCGCTATAGTGAGGGGAAAAGTTTTGTGTTACACACGGGTGCAAATGTATTTTATTTCTCGTATGTTAAAACACTCGCTGCGCTCAGGATTATATTTTAGAACCACTCGCTTCGCTCGTGGTTTAACTATAGAATCCTTTCGCTTGCTCGTGTTTCAATTTCATACTCGCGGGTAAAATACAACTTTGCACCCTTGTATAACAAATAACTATTTTCGACGAGTGCGAAAGTTGGAGCCCGAGTGAAACGAGGGCGACGATCACCCGAGTTAAAAAGAAGTTTTAACACGTGTATCGACCGACTTTTTTCATAACAAGTGCCCTAAAAAGGGAAATTAACGCACGCGAAGCGTGCGCAAAGTTTACTTTTACGCACTAATAAGGAAAACATAATTTTAAACCGGCCAAGAGCATGTAGGGTTGTTTGTTAGTATAAGGTTCCGTAATTATTCGAAAACGACTGAGCCTATTATGCTCGAAATAGTTTAAGGTTAAGGTAAAGTATTATATAAGTTATCATGTTTTTTCATATTTTTAAGACTCATTAAAAATTATAGTTTTGAGAATCTAAAGGCCAATACACACCGGATGCGTTTGCAGCACATACGTGTGGCGGGCGTCGTGTTGTAGCGTATGTAAATGACATATTAGATGACATACCGCTTGCGTGAAGTGCATGTGCGCGTGCCGTACTCAGCCTTTAGTTATTCATTTTAAAACTCCTATTGTACAGTATACACAATAAGTTTTCAGTAAATTACCATGCCGTCATAGCGCTGTCGTCATAGATTGGTTGTTTTATCCGTTTCTATTTGTCATCAATAAAATGTTTCTTTCTCAGCCTCCTTAGCCCAGTTGGTAGCCAGCTTCATAGGCAGGGTCACCTGCCTATGAAGCTGGAGGTTCAGGGTTCAAATCCCGGCGACGGCAGTATTTGTGTACTTTATCACAAATGTTTATTGGTCATGGTTGTCTAGTTATGTGTTTAAGTATCTATCAATTACATAAGTATATCGTCGCTTCACTAAAAAAATGCTAAGTTGGATTTATCAGATCTTGCGTAATTCTAAGTGAAAATTAAGGTTGATTGGCTCCTATCACAATTTTTTTTGATTTTATCAAACTTTTTATGTTGGCATTCTACTAAATTAATTTGGTTGATTACACCAGTTTTTTGTTGATTTCACCAGTTGTTTGGTATAATGTACAATGTTCTTTGTTGATTTAACCAGAACTCTGATATCGACTTAAACCTTTTTAGTTTTGTAAATATGATAGCAAGGATTTGTTACATATATCAAAGTTTCCTCGTAATAAAGCCAACCTAAGTAAATTTTGGTAAATTTGAACTTTGGTAAAAAAAAAATTCAGTGTTGGTACCCACATCCCAAACATTAATTGAGCTAGCCGTAGGACTAGGTCGATTTTGTGTAAATTTTCCCAAGATATTTATTTATTTTCTGGTCCACAAAACAATGTAGGTGTACTACATATAACACGGTCTTGTCTGATTTCCTTCTGACGTGTGCACCTTCGACACATTTGAAATATTCCGAGACATTTTTGTCGACTTGTAGATTGCGGCAAGTGATTGTCAAAGGAACGGCTTTCGGGAGTAAACGAAGCCAACTAGTCGCTAGGGTTGTCGCTTCGATGTTTACGATTTGCATATATTTGTTGTTCAGTTTTAGAGCATCTAAAATTAAATTAATTGTTGGCTGAATTTTGGGGCTGTGATTCAAAACAGCAAAAAGTGCTAAATAATGCCGTGTGGTGACGGCAGTAAGAATACATTTGTGACCTTCCCTACTCTTCCCATTGGTGTCGTATGAGTCGACTAAGGGAATGAAGTGTCATTAATCATTTATTTATTGAAGACGGGCAGCAGCTTCATCATAGTGGACAGGACACACTAGTGCAATCGCCTACCCAAAGAAAAAATTGTGCATGACTATCTTCATCACATCACAATTTCGCCACCCCAATATTACAAGGTTCTATGTTACAGTCAAGTGCAAAAATAAGTATCGAAACAATCCGCTCATAAATATGTTACGACGTTCTTATTACACAGAATTAGAGTGCACTGGGACATTTTTTTGAACATTTTTGTGTACACCTTATTTTGTCTGTACATTTCGAGGTAATTAAATCTCAACTAAGTGTCAGTGCGATAATGTTCGAATTTCAAGTTCATAAAAGTGCAACATAGAACTTTGTCATATTGGAGCAGCGATTTGTCATTCAAGATCAAATAGAATGAAATTATCGTGTATTTGCTTTGCACATTTCATTCCACCAATGGTAGTTAACAGGCTCTAGCTTTGGCATACTCTATATTCTCGTAATTTTAATAATTATCTATTGTTTCACCAATATTAATAACATTATGATTTCAACGCAGAAAAGAGTTCGCTGCACTTTAATTCACGAGAATTGCATCAGAAATTGCGAATTTCTTATATTCTACTACATTTAGCACTAAAAATATCACGTCCACGCTTTGCCCCAAGCAGCAAGTAGTATCACATTTTGTAAGAAATCAATCCGTTAGAATATTTGATAAATTGCCTGCACAACTAAAAGTCATTACGAATCCTAAAATTTTCAGTAATAAATTAAAACAATTTTTGTTGAGATGGTGTTTCTACAGCATCAATGACATCTTCGCGAAATAATGATTTCAATAATTAAATTAATCTTATTATACTTATAATTATCCTTTGCGTACCGCGCATATTTCAGGGCAAAATCTTTAACAAACGTTTATAGAATTTAGTAAACAAAACTTTGATGGACCAATCAGAACTATTTTTAAATGGCGGTTTAATTTTTTATAGGTTTATATTGAAATTCATTACCATGATGCATTGAAGATAGGGTGACAACTTGGCAACTAAAATTCAAGACCGTTTTTGAAAGGAACTTTAGAATGGCGTGTGGCTTCCATGTTATATTTGTTCGTAGTACGCGAGTAACGCGGTTCGATAATATTTTAAGAAGTGACAACCCTGCCCCACAATCATTAGTAGGGAGCCGATAGTTCGCGTCTGCTTAGTGCGCGCCACTTGCAAGCTGGGTTCCTCAGTTAAACGTTGTAGGTGTTTCAAAGGTTACTTACTTCTTTCAGCATGTAGGCGAGGCTTATTTACTTTTAGATGTAAGGGCGTTGGTTGGGAGCTACGAACAAATAAAACATGAAAGCCGCACGCCATACTAAATTGCCTTTTAAAAACGGTCCTGAATTTTAGTCGACAAGTGTCACCTCTTCAATGCATCGCGGCAACGAATTTCATAAGCCGCCATTTAAAAATAGTTGTGATTGGTCCATCAAAGCTTTGATTGGCTATATTCTATACACATTTGTCAAAGATGTTGCGCCAAAATATGCGTGGTGTTAAGAAAAACGCCATTTCGTACCCATCTTGGCACAATTGAACGGGGCATTTTTGAGCTGGCATTAGACGTCCATGTTATATTTTATGGTCGCAGGTTGGGAGGTAGAACTCGTTTGTTTCTACAAGGTAATACAACCAATGTAATAGCTGTGTGGTGACGGCAGTAAGAATACATTTGTCACCCCAACCGACTAAGGGATTGAAGTGTCACTGATCATTTTTGATAGTAGATTGATGATGGGCAGCAGCGTCCTTTCGCCCAGTGTGGCGATTATGGGCATTTACCTCGTAATGCGTCTATACGCCTAGTCAATAGGAGACGCCTACGTCCAGCAGTGGACTGAGATAAGCTGATGATGTTTGATGTGAATACAACTAATGAGGAACTCTTAATCGGGTAATTGGAGTTTATTCGCTGATTTTTTACTAGTCGCTCAAAACTGTTAACCTTTCGCTGATCCCATACAAATCAAAGCCTCAAATGCCGAAAATATGCTTCCCTTGGAAGAAGTTACATATTTGCGGCGGTTGGGGTTGAAACCCTGTGGCCGTGGGGGCTTAGCACGCGGCGATTATTTATACAAAGATCTGTCGGCGCGCTTAGTAGAGGTTTCTGGTGACCAGAGGGCTGGTCAATATTTCGCACAAAGAATAAGCATAGCTATTCAGAAAACACGGCCAGCCTTCTGGAAACCCTGCTCATTGACAGCGATTTAGCGCAAATATTATATTTTGGATTATATATACTGAACTTATGTTTTATTTGTATATAGCTATTTTACTGTAAATAAAAATTGATTCTTTCGATTTGAACCAAAAAAATTAAAATGCATAATATCGTACAACATTTTTATTCAAATACCTACTCCATAAACTGGATAACTTATTTCCGAGGTTTATTCATGTGATTATAGTTAGGCACGGGTACCTGATGATTGAGTTTTAAAATTGCATGAATTCCGTAGTGTTGGAGGCGACCACAGGCATCGATAACTGCCCACCATCAGACTTGTCTACCGTCGCACTATAAAATAATACCTACCTATTAAAAGAAGAACCAAGTTCTTACCTTTGTTTTACACTTAATAGATTTCATCTCTTTTCATTAGTTGCTAGAATAATGGGTCTCAGGAGGTAGAATTTTATTTACGTTCCAGTGCAATGCAATTAGTATTGTGAAAATCCTTTTGCTTTTCGCCGGGAGTGTTAAGCTTTGTTCGAACTAGTGTTTATATATTTCTATTGTATTGTATAATAATATATTTCTGACATAGGGACATGGTATTTTGTATACCAATTTTTATCAATACCCAACTAAGGTGCATTAGTACGGTCAAACCGTACATCATTTTACCCTAAACTCGCAAATCAAGTAGTATCGCTGCATTTTTGGTATGTTGTTTAGACACCACAGTGCAGTATAAAACCACATTTTGCAAGCAAAAACAAGTTGTGCTAGCTGCGTAGTACGTGAAAAACTGCGAAATATACGGTAATTTTTTAGCCTCTGATTTTTATTAAAAAAACCTTACGTTTATTGATATCACGTGTTATTAAACGTTTAAAGACTAATAAATTTCCAACTAGTTGAGCTAGCATGCATTACCATAGGTCTTATAGTTTCAGAGATTCCAGACTTTAAAAAGTACTCTTTTTTGTAAACTAGATACAATTTCGTGTTTTGCTAACGTTTTTGGCTTTATATCGCTACACTTAATTATGCTATGAAAAACGTGCAATAATTACCTTATAGCGCACTTAATATTCTTTAATTTAAGGTTAAAATCAGGTCAGTATACTTTGTAATTTAAAATATAAACGCGAAATTCAATAGGCAGGAGGCCCGCTATCTAAGTTTTTCATACAAATCGCAAGATGAGTTGCAAAGCTGCAATTTTGGTATATTATAAAGGCCTTATTAGGCCTTAGGTATATACGAAAATGCATATTACAAGAAAAACCAAAACATAATTTCGGCATAGAACGTAAAAAACGGAAAAAAAATCGGACTTTTTTTAGTTATTGACGTTTAAATAAAAATCTATTATCTTTTTGATACTAATTGCTATAAAACTTAGAAAGAATATTAAATTTGAAAGGATTTGAGCTACGTTGCATCACCGTAAGTTATATATATTTTGAGATACAACATTAACTATGAATATATCCTAGATTGACTTATACACTATTGTGTCAACCAACACTCAACAGTACTTTCGAATCCCATTCTAATGGCGGTTTGGTAATAACTGACTGCAGCGAATCAAATTGTCTGCCTCCGTAGCCTAGTTGGTAGTGTCCCTGCCTACGAAGCTCCAGCTTCGTATACACAAATATTTGTTCCTTGGTCATGGCTGTGTATGCATTTAAGTATCTATATGTATCTATCTATTATATATTAAGTTTTTTTAAATAGAGACAGTCCAGCCTGCCTCCGATTATCTTCATGATGCATAATATTGCTTGTCTACATACGCTGTGTCTAGGTTGTTGCTTTCAATATTATACAGGGTGTTTTTTTTTCGACCGTTCAAATTCTACGTAGTGAATGTGTAGGTCATACTGACCAACTTTTACTATGGGGACAAAGTCGAAATCGCGAAAAAAAAATCAGCTGTTTCATACATTTCGGCCGGCGTAATGCCGCCAATTTGTATGAAACAGCTGATTTTTTTTTCGCGATTTCGACTTTGTCCTCATAGTAAAAGTTGGTGAGTATGACCTACACATTCACTACGTAGAATTTGAACGGTCGAAAAAAAAACACCCTGTATAGTGTGGTGTAACGCGAGAAATCGATGACTATCCGAGACAAAGCCAAGGGCTCTCGACAAGATGTCGATAACACACGCTCTTAGGGGAATGGGGGGTCAAAAACTAGACAAGTACCCTTGGTCAATCAAACTGGACAGGGAATAGGTCGAAAACTTCGCAGTCTACTGATATATTAGTGAAAATTACTTATGTATGGGGCATTTTCACTTTTAGTTACAGTCAATTAGCGTGACATAAAAAAACCTTAATTGTAGTCGGGTAACGACAACTAAGTACGATATCCAGAGGAATTCTGGAGGTCCTGGCGAAGGCATTATTTGTGTATTTGTTTATCACAAGCCTTAATTGAGCTTACCGTGGGTCTAGGTTGATTTGTGTAAGATGTCCCAAGATATTTGTTTATTTATTATAAAAAAAAACTTGATCAGCGTTTTAGGATTCCGTAGCCAAAATGGCAAAAACGGAATCCTTATTCATTAACCATTAATCAGATAATGGGAATATGTTTCTTAACTTATTTTGAATCTTATGTGTCACTGAAAAGGGCCAAAATCAATGAAATTTTGGTGTGACTCGTGTTTGATTAAGAGTTATAGTTTCGCCATGTCCGTCTGTCCGTTTGTCCGTCTGTCCGCAGCATAGCTCAGTGGCTGTCAGTACTAGAAATCTGCAATTTGGTACAGGTATACATATTAATCATGCCAACAAAGTGGTAGAATAAAAATTAGAAAAAAAAATCGGGTACCTCCCCAACTTGCAAAGTGGGGATGATTTTTTTTATTTGCTGTAATCCTAGATGTTCGATAAAGCAGGAAATTTGCAGTCGAACGGTATACTTAACTCAATTTCGTAATTTTGGTTCATAGTTCATAGTTATTTATTGAATTAACAATGTACATTGTATCTGAACATTACATACCTACATACTTTTTTATAAATTACAATTATGAAGCATATTATTAACTAATTAATTAATACAATTACAATAATATTTTAATATGTCAAAGAAATTTGTATAATTATATATTTGATACACTACTTGGTGGTTACATTAATTCATAATTATTACAACTGACGATATATTTCACCTTGTATAACCTGCAATAATATAAAACAATAACTGTTCTAAAAAGCTTAGAAGGATCTACCGCAAAACTCCGAAAATCGGAAATCTCGAGCGTCTCTCTCCATCCCTCTAACGAAGACCTCGTTGAGTAACAGAGACAGGTTTTCGAAATTCAAAATTATCGACATTTGCAGCAAGGCCTCAGGGTTAACGGAGTGACAGATATTCCTTAAGAAGGGATTTAAATGAAACCATGGATTTTGTGCATCTTTAATCGAGTGGAAGGGAATTTCCTGGAACCTATATATAACTTGGAAAGTACGACGAATTATAAAATTTTAAGGAGGAAAATGACGTCAGAAGATTTTTTTGACAGTCTGTGAGACTTGAGAAAAAATCATACCCTGGGATAGCAGTCGTAGGGTTGAATAAGTTTTTGTGAATAAATACATTTTTAATACTCAAGCTTTGTTCTTGTTCTTTCCTTGTTGTCTATTTTGTTTTTAAAGGATTGAAGTGATACTGGCGTTTTATTTATAATTGATGATGGGCAGCAGTGTTATCATAGTGCACACTACGAATTGCGTCCATATGATATGCGTAGGCAATACGAAAGGCCTTTGTCCAGCATTGGACTGATATATAGGCTGATGGGTAAATCTATCAACACTTTTAACATAATAACTATTTTTTCTCCTCACTAGCTCGTAAAGCGCTATTTTATCCTTTAATACGAGCGGGTAAAAACGCATCTTATTCACATGTGAGGCAAAGTAATTCGACCTTGCTCTAATTCCTGTGGCCTACTACAGTCTAGTATAAGTGAATCTGTATGACCGTAGTAAACATGCGCAATCGGATCTCACATGTTAAATTGGTCAATTCTTGACCATTGGTCAAATTGGCTATATTTAAGTACCAGGAGTAACTCTACTCTACGATACGTTTCGACATTGAGTTTTAATTTTTTTTTAAGTTAATTTACATTTGGATGAGATTTGTAATCATATATTCTCGCGATAGTAAGGGGAAAAAAGTTGTATTACACTTGGCGGAAAAGTTTGTTCAACTCTCGTGTCTTGAGACCATCGCGCTGCTCAAGATTCCAGTTTTTGAACCACTCGCTACGCTCGTGGCCTAATTTTGGAATCTTTCGCGCGCTCAGGTCTCAATATTGGCACGACAGTTAAACAACAACTTTGCTCCCTTGTATAATAAATAACTATATTTTGACAAAACTTATTCTCGCACGCTTACCTTTTGAAATACCAATTTTCCAATTACCCCGATATCTCCGGCTAACATTGATTGTATCTGTTAGCAGGTAGCCACAACCCGTCAAACGTAACCACAGCATGTTAGTAAACATGTCCTGGCTATCGACATATAAATACGGACATGTTCAACCGCAAATCATGTTCGACGGACGAACTACGCGGAATTGTAAATCATTGAGAAATTGTTCATTTTGAACAAACGCGTTGCTGTGAGATCAAAGAATACCTAAGCCATTCTGTATTGCTTCGACTATCCTTTAGTCATTATGTGTTTTACTACAGCACTATCGATTGCATAATGATAGAACAGAAGGACAAAAGATTAACCCCCTTATTCATAAACGTCTGCTAACTTAACAAGCCGCTAATTATTGTTTGTCCCTTTCGCTGTTATAGACACATTGTTAAGACCGAACGGGACAATTATTAGCGGCCTGTTAAGTTAGCAGACGTTTATGAATAAGGGGGTAACACCTCTTCCTGCCCAATGTGATTTATAAGGGACATATTCGATTTGTTAGAACAAAAGAAACGTGACTATATTTTCAAACTCATCAGGTTTAAATTTTAATAGCTCAAACTTAGTATGACGGGGAGGACGAGGATATAATCGCATCATCAGCTTATCATCCACTACTGAACGTACGCCTCTCCTTATGCGCACTTATGCGCCTACGAACAAATAAAACATGGAAGCCGCACGCCATACTAAATTGCCTTTCAAAAACGGTCCTGAATTTTAGTTGACAAGTGTCACCCCCTCTTCAATGCATCACGGTAATGAATTACAATATCAACACATAAAAATTTAAACCGCCATTAAAAAAAAGTTGTGATTGGTCGCTCAAAATTTTGATTGGCTATTTTCTATAACATTTGTCAAATGTGTCGCGCAGAAATATGCGCGGTGTTAAGAAAAGCGCTATGTCCTGCCCATCTTGGCACAATTGAACAATTGTTTTTGGGGGCATATTTGAGCTGGCGTTAGACGTCCAGTCCATGTTATGTATGGTCGCAGTTATGCGCATTGAAAACAAAGAAAAATCTTTTTTATAATAAAATTAGGGACCAACTAAAGTCTATGACCAAAAACAACCCAATTTCATAAGTTATAGCCCAATACTTAATCGTTTGTGATGTCTAGTCTAACTCTAAAGTTAATAGTTTCTGTTTTTTCTATTGCAAGCGCAGTAATTTAAAGTAAACGCCCTGAATTCAACTTGGAAGAACTTTCGAGAACTCCCAGCCAACTAAAATTGAAAAAGAAAACAGAAAAAGTTTAAATTGTACATGTTAATCAAGCCATTTACATTTACTTTGAGATGCCTGTTTAAAAATCCGGCTGGGAGTTTTCAACGACACTCAATTTAAATAGGTTAGAGAGAATTATATTTTTATTAATTTTATGAAGCCGAGTGGTGACGCCAGTAATTTGTCGCCATCCCAACTCTTCCCGTGGGTATCATAAGAGTCGACTAAGGTTTTAAAGTGTCTGGCCATTCGTTCATTATGATGATGGGCAGCAGCATCATCATAGTGGACACACGTTTGAACATAGTGTTTCTTGTACTTATTATTTTCATGTCAGATGATAATAATTATGTTGGTGTAGATTGAGTTTAGAATGAGTATTTAGATTCACTAATTAAGTTAAACAAGCAGTGTACCTCAAACGTATTGTTATATACGATTCTCTAGAATGTGCTGGAGTACCATCAAAAGTGGAAGTAACTGAGTACTCGCCGGGTTTTGAACCCGGGACCTCCAGCTTCGCAAGCAGAGTCAATACCAACTGACCTACGAGGTAAAAAATGTTCAAGAAAATCCATGTTAAGTTACTGGAAGTTACGGAGAAAGCAATAATTCTTTAAATCTTAGGCCTCCTACGGCGCACTGCGATAACCATGAAATTCTAGACATTTTATTATTCTGATGTCAAAAGTGAAGACAAACAAGCTTTAGAGTGCGGCTCCACTGAGGCGGAGAGGAGCGGAGATGTGCAAAATTGGCCAATGAGATCGCATGACAGTGTTTCGAATTTTGAATTTGAAGAATGTGATTGGTCAATTTTGCACATCTCCGCTCCTCTCCGCCTCAGTGGAACCGCACCCTTAGGTTAAATGGAATTGACAAAATGAACTGTTGCAGCTTAGTAGAGACTAAAACTTACAATAGTAAATAAAATTTCACACATCACATCACAAATCATCACCCTCTCTCAGTCCACTGCTGGACGTAGACCTCTCCTATTAAATATGCATATTTATGAACGCATTAGAAGGTAAATCTAAAATTCTAAATGTCCATAATCGCCACGCTGGGCAAACGGGTTGGGGATCGCAGTAGATGAATTATGATACTGCTGCCCTTAATCAATTTTCAGTGACACTTCAATCCCTTAGCTGACTCTTACGACACCCGCGAGATTTAGGGTGGTGACAAATGTATTCTTACCGTCACTTCAGAAAAAGACAAGAGAAAAGGATTAATATCTATCTGACGCGGTGTTCTAAGTGACCGATTCCCTTGCGACGCGACGCGACACGACGCGAAAAAATGAAACAGCCGCCAGCTAATACAAGAAGTGTCCAAAATCCTACGTGACCAACCCCGGCGCGGCATAAGGGCGACGCGACGCGACGCGAAGCGAATGAGATAAGTTTGTTTCATATTTTCTCGCGATCGAGACGCGACGAGCCAATAGTGTGTCGTTTTGGTTATTGAAAATGTCCAATCGATGGGACTTTTCGCCTGCACGTAGGACAAGGCTATCGCATCGCGTACATTTGCGACATCATCGAATCGCGTCGCAAATCTCGTCGCTTTGAATCGCCTACGTAGGACATAGCCTCTCATATATTATTCGGGTATTGTAAAACAAGTCCTTACTTTTACTCGCGCCGTACCCCAGTGTCTTGGTAAGGGCCCGGGCTCCCAGCCGTCAAATCAAAAAGCCAGCCGGAAAGTAAACAAGCACGCTCAATAAATTAGCGGGAATCTTTATTTACGGCGCGCCGGGACTTTACATAATGTAAGACTCCGGGAAATCCCCGGCATATTCTTCGCTGCAACGCCAAATAGAATTTTCGGGGTATGTTTATAGAGGAGGTAATACGAAAGTGCTTTTGCAGTTTTGGGCGAAGCAATGGCCAACAGGGTGCTTAGCCAAGTTGCCAATCGCTAGCGCTTAAACGTCAATCGTAAGCGAAAGGCAGCTAACTGTCTTTGTCGCATTAATATGCAAGAGTGACAGAGAGGGAAAACTACGATACGCTACCAAGCGCTAGCGATTGGCAACTTGGCTAAGCATCCAGAAGCGTTTAAGATTAGTAGGTTGCAGCATAAAGTAAACATACCTACATAGAATATACGTCCCATACAAGATAAGATAAGATAAGATAAGATATATTTATTTGCAGAAAAAGGGTTAGTTACATGTCTTAATATTATGTTAGATATAGTTCCACCTTTTCCAGCTGTCTTCATACAGCATGCAAATTTATTTAGAGTAGGATTCAGTACTCAATTTAAACAAGTTAACAACTTAATAGTGACTTAATTACAACTCACGATTATTTCAGAAAAATGCAAACAGATGGCGCAGCCAGCGCCGCTGGCTCATAAATATATTTTTGACTGCTTATTTTCTCCCCTCTAATAATGATAATGCAATTTTAGAATACGGGAAACCACTGCAATATTTTCCCAAAAAATCTAGCAGGAAATTAGTACACAAAGTGGTAGTTTGGTATGCGATCCGGTCACCAATATCACCATAAGCATAAAAACCCTTCAAGCTAGACACGACCTTCAGAAATGAAGATGCCAACTAAGAAGTAGTCTTGTCTTAGAGGCTCTACTAGCTGAAGTCCCACTCGGTATATTTAAAATTAAAATCCTATATTGTGGGGAGTAAATCTGCAGTGAGCGACCGAAGCGAGCGAACAAAACCTTCCGGGGCAGATCCGACTCGGATAGGTCAGGTTAGAAGACTAGTGTAAAATAAGGGTCTCAAAGGAAGGTTTTTTATAAGCCAATATTTTCGTAGATAACCGCTCCAGAATAAAAACAAATGTCCCCCCCCCCCCTCTAACTTTTGATCCATTATTATGTCCTAAAAATATGACAATAGTCCTAATAATATACTCTTACAGAATAATTTAAAATAAAACTAATTCGAACATAATCGGCCCAGTTGAATACCCACCCCACACTGAGCGTGGCCTGACAACTCTTGTCCGGTTTTTTAAAATAAAATAGCGGTTACAGCTCTAAGGAGTTCCTCGTACCGAACCTGCATTCTGCCGTCGCTGAGTCGGCGCGGTTCGCAAATATCTATTCCATATTTGAATTCGAAATTTTGATAGAAACGGTTGTCTTGTCGTGTTCGCGAAACAGCTGGATTGATGCTACCTACTATTTTCAGAGTTCCGTAACGAAGTAGAAAAAAGCGTTATAATTTTGTAAACATTTGATAAGAGAATGTCACAATTTTAATAATAAATGTTCATTTATTATAATTATATCGGCGAGGAGTGCTGACTTGTAGCGACGATCGGCTAAGTCAGGCATTTAGACCAAACGAGCGAATAGCGAATTCTATCCCCCACTTTAGAAATTCATTCGTTACACAAAATGTGATTCGTCAAAATCCGTTGATTTCATAGAGTGGGGGATAGTTCTTAGCATTCGCTCGTTGGGTCTAAATCCACCTTAATGATATTTTCCTTCTTGTGAGTGTGACTATGAAATGATATTTCGTACATCCGTTTTCAGGGTTCCCTAGCCAAAATGACAAAAACGGAATCCTTATAGTTTCGCCATGTCCGTCTGCCTGTCTGTCCAGAGCATAGCTCAGTGGCCGTTAATACTAACAATCTGCAATTTGGTACAGGTATACATATTAATCATGCTAACAAAGTGATACAATAAAATCTAGAAAAAAAATTTTTTCGGGTACCACCCCAACTGGTGAAGTGGGGATGTTTGAATAGCTACGGAACCCTGCACTGAGCATGGGCCAACATGCTCTTGGTTCCGGTTTTTTTTAAAACTAATCAACTCACGTTTATAGTTTAAGTTTACCTAATAATCATTAAAAAATGTATAATTAAACGTAGTAATGACTACAAATTGTGATTATGTTTAAATAATTATTATAATAATAATGTGATTTTTTTAAAGATTGCTGGATACAAAGATTTTTTTTTATTGATCAACGTTGTTCCATACGCATTAGCCCAAGTTGTGTTTCTTTTAGCAATTAATGCAAAATTGCCAAATAAATAATCCGTCCATTGTCATACAAGTCATGCATTACTCCATTATATTGAACTATGTCTCCATTGTTCCAGCGGAGGATATTGGCCGCCATTGTAAGTTCGACAACTCGCATTAATCAGAAGTGAGGAATTTGTAGGGTATTTCACTGCCGATCGTATATAAACATGGATCGTATATAAACGCTTGCTCAAAAATAATCCCCCAAAAACGATTGCGCGATATAGCGCTTTTTGACAAATCAAAAAAATATAATCAGTCTATAACCAGTCCCTTGCAGTGGACTAATTCTCTCTCCTCTCCTATTACCTAAACTTATGGACGCAAGAGGAGTTATAGCCATAATCGTCACGCTGGACATTTTTGAGTAGGCTCAAAGTCACTTATGAGCGAAGGGGTGTGCTGTGCAATGCTCGAGGTTTATCTGCGAGGTCAAATCAGGTCGGCTACCATGATCTCTTAAAAGCTATTCTGTTAAGCTTCAACCTGTCAGTTCTTGACAGCTATTCTATGGAATTGACCTGAGGGGTCCTAAACTGAATCACATCGTGGTAGCTCCCAATAACGAGATCCGTAGAAGAACGAAAGTAACCGACATAACCTGAAGAATCGCTAAGTTGAACGGCAGGCCATATTGTCTGGAGAACCGATGACCGGTGGGGTCAGCGTTTTCTCGAGTGGCAACCACGCACTGGACGATACAACGTGGGAAGGCCCCGCACAAGATGGAACGACGACCTGGTAAAGGTTGTGGATGTCTACTGGATGCGGGCAGATCACGACCGATCTTTTGTAGCGCTCTAGGGCAGGCCTATACCCAGCGGTGGACGTCACTTTGCTGACAATAAAATACTTAAATATTTTCTTACTAAACTTGAGCCATCAGGGAATCAAGGCACGTGCCGGATTACTGAAGAAAATTAATTAGTCTTATTAAAACCTAAAGGAATACTTCATTAGGATACAAGATAAAATTAGCCTTCAAAGATTCAGTTGTTTTTAATATTCGGTCCCCTTGGGATCCGGCTGAAAGCCTAGGAATTCTCAATTAGTTTACAAGCCTTAAATAATTCTAGTATAATTAGTCATTCTGAACTTTCTTTGCAATCGATAATCCTCCTGCTTTAAAAGGACGACAAACGTCATGCTATAATTCTGTAGTTGCAAGCCTCTATAATAAATAAATATATATTCCGTGTGGTGACGGCAGTAAGAATACATTTGCCACCACCCCAACTCCTCCTGCGGGTGTCGTAAGAGTCGACTAAGGGATTGAAGTGTCACTGACCACTATTTGATAAAAAATTGATGATGGGCAGCAGCGTCATCATAGTGGACACATTACTGCGATTGCCAATCCGCTTGCCCAGCGTGGCGATTATAGGCATTTACCTCCTAATGCGTTTATACTATAGGCGTATCATAGGCTGATGATGATGATGAAGCCTTTATAAGCTACCCCTGTACCCCTGCTTACAAACAGCGCGTAATTTGCCTCTGCCTCTTTAGGTATTTTAAAAACTTTTAAAAATTAAAGTTAATAAAATGAATGAGCATTACCTACCTACTCAAATGTCCATATTTATTATGTCCAGCACTGAACTGGACTGAAATTAATAAATATCTAATGATGTGATGGAATATAGGCAAAAAACTTAACGAAGTGATCCAATGTGACATTTATAATATTTTTTATGACATGTCGTTCCTATGTGTGACGTTTACGCAGCATTTGGCAGATACAATGAATGAACCATTGCGAGCATTCGTGACCTTAAACAAAGGACATTAACATCTCATTAAGTGTATTCAATTATTCATTCGCGGTCCATTTCTCAGTTCACATGAAGAGAATAAAGTCTACGAATGATCTAATGGCAATCGAGTGCGAATTTATAAGTTTCCTCTCGACGGTCCCGTGGCGCGGCATACTGGCGTTCATTTGTTTGCAGAGTACTGATGAACAGATGCCTCTAAAGGTATATTACTCTCGATTAGCAATGGATATCGTCAATAGAATCCAAAAAAATCGTAACAAACCTAAAAACTTGCATTAATCATTAATCATGCATTTTTAGAACACAATCTTGGTTTTATTACTGTTGCAACGTTAAACCTTCAGTTCACTCACATACATTTTATTTAATTAGTATTAACGTAAAAATAAATCTGCGAACCAATTGACCAACCCGAATTCTCTTCAAAGGAAGACCAGCCGCTAATAATTGTTTGTTCCTTTCGGCCTTAAGAATGTGTCCATAAGAGCATAAGGGACAAACAATACTTAGCGGCTTGTTAAGTTAGCAGACGTTTATGAATAAGGGGGTGAATTACTAAATAATAAAGAGTCAGCGATAAAAGCTTAGATTAACATAGTACATTACGATATAAGTTCGAAAAATGAAGTCTTAACGAGGGGTGATAAATTAAAACACAACACGACGGAAGGGAGTGTTTCAAATCGACACGAGTTAAGGATTTTCTTTTTGCACGTGTATCGACGACATTTCTCAGTACAGATGACCCTCCAACGTTTCAACCTGAAAGAAATGGACCACTTCTCGCACTAGCGCGTAAAAAATACTTTTAGTACAGACGGCGCTTTTTTGAAGCCCTAGTGTGAGAAGTGGTTCATTTTACGTCATGTCGAATTCTTCGAAGGGCCATATGTTTGGTCGTGCTTTAATTTATTTCCACTCGTTTCGAACATGTGTTTTTCGCACTTGTATCGTAATGTACTATTTTAGTACAGATGGTGTATCTTTTACGCGATAGTGCGAGAAGTGGCTCATTTTACGTCAGGTCAAAACTTCGGAGGGCCATCTGTACTAAAAAACGTCGTACTAGACACGTGTAAAAGGAAATTTGTAACTCGTCGTAATGTACTATTTTAGTACAGATGGTGCCTTTTTTACGCGCTAGTACGAGAAATGGCTCATTTTACGTCAGGTCCAAAACTTCGTAGGGCCACCTGAATGCTTAGCCAAGTTGCCAATCGCTAACGCTTAGTAGCGTATCGTAATTTTCTCTCTCTGTCACTCTTTCATGTTAGTGCGACAAAGACAGTCAAAGTCAAAGTCAAATAATTCTTTATTCAAATTGGAATAGCAACAAACTCTTTTGAATCGTCGAAGTATTAAAACTACTTCCGGTTCGACAGTTATCTGCCTTTCGTTTACGATTGACGATTAAGCATTAGCGTACCTGCACTAATGCGTAATAAAATAATTAAAAAAAGTTTTAAGTTAAACGGTTTTTATTGCACCAAAAACTAGAAAATAAAAATTTGTTGTAACTAACCGTAGATGCTACTTTGTGTAGATTACTCACGTGAAACTATTATCATTATCACTGTAGCCTTTCCAAGTCGGATACTGAAAGCCACGTTTAGCCTCTATGTCAGTGGATTAAGCGTTACCTAATCGGAAACTTTTACCAAACTGAAATAAAAACGTGGGGCGTACGCAATTGTGATTTAGTCACTATAATTATTTAAGAACACACATAGGAATCAAAACAGCAATAGAGTAATAAGTTTTGTTCTGACCTTGATAAAAAATATTTACATCTGTAGAAGTTTTGGAACAGATGGATGATTCATTGCAAAATTAAAGCTATCTGCAATCACATATTTTGAATTTGTATGTTTCTTTACAATAACGCCCCACGTTTTTATTTTAGTTTGGTAAAAGTTTCCGATTAGGTAACGCTTAATCCATTGACATAGAGGCTAAACGTGGCCTTCAGTATCCGACTTGGGAAGACTACCGTGATAATGCTAATAGTTTCACGTGAGTAATCTACACAAAGTAGCATCTACGGTTAGTTACAACAAATTTTTATTTTCTAGTTTTTGGTGCAATAAAAACCGTTTAACTTAAAACTTTTTTTAATTATTTTATTTTCAAGTTTTTAGTGCAATTGTTAAGTTAATTTCCGATACTACTTATTGTAGACCAAAGATGTTGTTTGTAATATGCAATACAATTATGCATGCTATCGTTTATTTCTCACGCTTAAATCACGACACATATATGTAAACGTAATGGACATTATTTTATGTGTAACGAGAAGAGAATCCCTGCTGAATAGATATTTTTAGAAACCCGACGCTAAAAAAATGTCAGCTTGAATACCTGAAGTGTCTCAAATGGACGTGTTATTCATACAATACCTTAGATAACAAAGATCTGGCAGTAAGGAATATACTCGTATCAATCAATTTTGATTTATTGAGAAAATCAAGTTTACTTTTTTATATTGTACACATTACACAAGTCGAATTTCGAGACTATAAAATATAAACTCATACTGTCAGTCGACCAACGGGAGGACCACAGGTCTGACGGGAAGTCCGACGCGAACCGAGGGCCCAAAGGGTCAATCCATGCAGTCTATCAACCGGAGGGCCATAGGCTCGACGGCACTATATGGCACGCACTACGTGAACCGGAGGGACTCACACTCTCTGTCTACCAATTGGAGGACCGCAGGTCCGAGTGCATGTCCTGCGCAAACCACCTGCGCTGTCTATCAACCGAAGGGCCGCAGGCCTGACGGCTCGCCCTACGTGACCCACTCACGCTGTCACTATCAGCTGGAGGGCCGCAGGCCCGACGGCTCGCCCTACTCCATCCACTCACGCTGTCACTCTATCAGCTGCAGGGCCGCAGGCCTGACGGCTTGCCCTACGCCACGCGTCCGGCTCACGCTGTCACTCTATCAGCCAGAGGGCCGCAGGCCCGACGGCTCGCTCTGCGCGATCCACTCACGATGTCACTCTATCAGCTGGAGGGCCGAAGGCCCGACGGCTCGCCTTACGCTACGCGATACACTCACGCTGTCACTCTATTAGCTGGAGGGCCGCAGGCCTGACGGCTCGCCCTACGCTACGCGATCGACTCACGCTGTCACTCTATCAGCTGGAGGGCCGCAGGCCCGACGGCTCTCTCTACGCGATCCACTCAAGCTGTCACTCTATCAGCTGGAGGGCCGAAGGCCCGACGGCTCGCCCTACGCTACGCGATCCACTCACGCTGTCACTCTACCAGCTGGAGGGCCGAAGGCCCGACGGCTCGCCCTACGCTACGCGATCCACTCACGCTGTCACTCTACCAGCCGGAGGGCCGCAGGCCCGACGGCTCGCCCTACGCTACGCGATACACTCACGCTGTCACTCTATCAGCTGGAGGGCCGCAGGCCTGACGGCTCACCCTACGCTACGCGTTCGACTCACGCTGTCACTCTATCAGCTGGAGGGCCGAAGGCCCGACGGCTCGCCCTACGCTACGCGATCCACTCACGCTGTCGCTCTATCAGCTGGAGGGCCGAAGGCCCGACAGCTCGCCCTACGCTACGCGATCGACTCACGCTGTCACTCTATCAGCTGGAGGGCCGAAGGCCCGACGGTTCGCCCTACGCTACGCGATACACTCACGCTGTCACTCTATCAGCTGGAGGGCCGCAGGCCTGACGGCTCGCCCTACGCTACGCGATCGACTCACGCTGTCATTCTATCAGCTGGAGGGCCGAAGGCCCGACGGCTCGCCCTACGCTACGCGATCCACTCACGCTGTCACTCTATCAGCCGGAGGGCCGCAGGCCCGACGGCTCGATTTACGCTACGCGATACACTCACGCTGTCACTCTATCAGCTAGAGGGCCGCAGGCCTGACGGCTCGCCCTACGCTACGCGATCGACTCACGCTGTCACTCTATCAGTCGGAGGGCCGCAGGCCCGACGGCTCGCTCTGCGCGATCCACTCACGATGTCACTTTATCAGCTGGTGGGCCGCAGGCCTGACGGATCGCCCTACGCTACGCGATAGACTCACGCTGTCACTCTATCAGCTGGAGGGCCGCAGGCCCGACGGCTCTCTCTACGCGATCCACTCAAGCTGTCACTCTATCAGCTGGAGGGCCGAAGGCCCGACGGCTCGCCCTACGCTACGCGATCCACTCACGCTGTCGCTCTATCAGCTGGAGGGCCGAAGGCCCGACGGCTCGCCCTACGCTACGCGATCCACTCACGCTGTCACTCTATCAGCTGGAGGGCCACAGGCCCGACGGCTCGCCCTACGCTACGCGATCCACTCACGCTGTCACTCTATCAGCTGAAGGACCACAGGCCCGACGGCTCGCCCTACGCGATCCACTCACGCTGTCACTCTATCAGCTGGAGGGCCGCAGAGCCGATGTCTCGTCCTACGCGATCCACTCACGCTGTCAGTTTATCAGCTGGAGGGCCGCAGGCCCGACAGCTCACCCTCCGCGATCCGCTCACACTGTCACTCTATCAGCCGGGGGGCCGCAGGCCGTTGTAGGTACCGATGGCCGTTGGGGCGGTAAGGTTCTCGAGTGCCGGTCACGTACCGGAAGGCGCAGCGTGGGTAGGCCCCGGTGGGTAGCCTGGGGTGGGTAGGTGGGTAGGTGAAGGTCGCTAGATGCGGGTGGCACAGGGCTGGTCCTTGTGGCAATCTTTGGGAGAGGCCTATATTCACCAGTGAATGTCTTACGGCTGATATGATGATGTTGATTATGATAATGAAATCCGTGTGTTTCTACCAAATATCTAAAGCGGTACTTCAAAATCTACAGATCGCTAAACCTAGCGGTTGTGGCAGGCAGTAACACTGGAGTATCAGATCTGAAGAGTTGAACGTTAGTATTAAATTCGCAAGTTTCTACTTAACATCTAAAGAACTTTCGTTAAAATCAAGAAATCGATAAAAGATAAACCTTGCGGTTATTGTGGGCAGTACTGCAGCATCAGGAGTGAGGAGTTGGAAGTCAAGATCAGGCTGTTAGTAATTGATTATGCCAAACATGCTATACTTTCATTTTCACGTGTCTAACACTCTCGGTTAAGGTAAGCAGTACGTCTGCAGCATCAGGTTTTGAGGGTACAAGGATACAAATATTATAATCTTGCATTGTCATGGGGACTTGATAAGAGGTCCAAATTTTATTGATTTCGGTCCAGTAGAAGTGGTCGAAAAATCGATCACAAGATTTGAAGCATCGACGACAGTTGATACGCGGTGAAGTTAATAAAAACCGTTTAAAAATAGAACCATCTGTACTGAAAATTTAAATTTTTGACAATAACTTAATTATGTAGCCCTGTTTTTGCGTACCTACTCTGTGCAAAAGCTTTCACATTTTAAGGTGAATAGGTGAAAGCCCCAGTAGTAAAGCTTTTCGAACGTCACAATCTCGTTTTATTGTTATTGTACGGCTAATTTCAATTTTTGCGCCGTTCTGAAAGCTCTCCTTTTCGCTTTTTCTACCCGCGAGTAATTTATTAGCGAAATGGAGGTAACATTTGTAGTAATTTCGGAAGCATTTATCAAAGTATACTGAGTTTTATCGGGCGACTTATATTTGGAGTACATTTACGTGAACATAAATGATTGAGGTTTAGAATTGCATTTACAATGCATAGGCTTAGCAACGCCTTTTACAAACGGATGCACAAAAGTTGTAATTTTTCTGCACTCGCACGGAAATTCATTTTCTGCATGTTCTAGAGATAATAATAAAGCCTAGATGATGTAGGTATTTTTTCTTCGTATACTGCATTGTAACGTAGGTATTGTATGATAATTGTGTCGCATTGTTGGATCTTTTTAGCTCATGTCGGTTTGTATAACCACTCATTTCGTTGGCGTTTTATAATTAAATAAATAGGTATGTATTTTGTAATGTATTTATTAATAACGGTTTTATTAATAAATTTCTCAACTTATACACAAAAGACGGACAAAAAATACATTCAAACCCGGAACCTCAGGGTCACTACCAACTGTACGGAGGCTGTCATAACAGAAGCTTATATTAATAAAATAATTTTCCCAAGTTTATTACCGAACCTGCCCTAACCGAGCCGTTATTGGGCACAACAGTGACGTCATAATTCTGGACGCCGCGTTATTCATGGCGGACACTCGGATATTTTACGGTCATGTAACGACTAGTGATGGGACGCGAGCATCGACAACTTTTTAGTACCTATGATTTAAAACTTACTACTTCTATAATACATTTGACGGTAGTTCTATAATAGTTGGACTAAAAGTAATTTGATTATTTCCGTAACGTACATTTATAATATGTGTAATTTTTAATCTATATTACAAATTACAAAAAATTAAAGTAATCGGAAGGAGTAATTGGATTACTTTTTCTCCATGACTTAAAACTTATTACTTAACATGTTAATTTGTCGATAGTTCTATCATTTAAACCAGTACCAGGGACGATGGTCTGGTCTTACCCTTTATCGTATCATAAATTATGTTACTTTCCTACTAACATTCAAATCAGAACGTGACGACATCAACATGCAACTGTAAGCTTAAATTCCTAAATATATCGTATTTAATAGTCCTGACTGCAATTAAGGTTCTTAAATGTCACGCTAATTGGGTGTCCCTAAAAGTGAATATGACCAAATAGTTACTAGCAATTAGAAGAATAAAAAAGCTTGTATTCATAGTTTGATCAACTCAATCGACTTACGTTTTTTTTTATTTTAGTTACATGGAAAACCAACGGCGCTATAATGTAACGCGAACATCGATAAATAGTATTTTTTGTTGATTATAATTCAAATATCTTAAAATAACAAAACGAATATTCGAATACCTGAAATTTTCGAATATTTGCAAACTAGACTCGAACATTTTACTTTATATCGCTGTTGCTTGTACCAGTAGTTCAATACTTGCAGGATAAACACAGGATAAATTATTATATATTGACGATTTTCCATGCACCCAAGCCACGCAGATATATTTATATTTATGTCAACAGTTGCAAACCAACGTTTATAATGCTCATGAATCCCAGTATTACTAAATGTTATTTCCGCATCACAACTTCCGTAACTTTATCGAACGCCGTTATTCTTGTCATTAAAGTTCATTACCGCCCTGACTGTACCGCGCAGCGTTTGTTCTCAGATTTGCAAGCAGTTATCTTTTATGACGCCGAGTGTACCGGAGCTTGTGAAGCCACCGACGCGGCGTAATTGTGGATAAAATTTAATTTTCTGAAATCATGAACTCAGTACTTTTATACTGTTTTGATATATTTAAAACAATATTTTTATTAGTCTAAGATCTCAATTTAATATTATTTTCTCAAACACACAATGAAATATTGTCTTTGTTCCTTAAAATAGACTCGGATGTATCGCTTTTAGGGCACGGTAACTCACTGGGACGGAAATGGAATTTCATAACACTTTTCAGGCCTAGGCCTGCAAAGTAAGTTTGTTTTTAATTTCGACAACATTGTCAGTATTTTTTTGTATTTCTTTGTATGTTTGATAGAAGCACTATACATGCCTCGGCGTGAAAACGGATTCCCGGCCTCGTTACCTATCCGGCCTCGCTCGCATTGCTATATTGATTATGCCTAAATGCATAAAAGATAATTAAATTATCTAGTAGTTGTGTATTTCTCATAAAGATTTGTAAGTTGTAACAGCCATGTACAGCAAGTTTTCTAACCTTCATTTCCTATCTTTTTATATATGAACAGAAAGCTCGAGGCATGGGCTACTTCTCAAAAAAGGATCTACATGTTGGACTTCCTAGAAACCCTTAACTTTTGAACATGGTCGTTACACACTTGTCAAAATAAGTAAGAAATACACAGTTCTACATTGTATCTAGTAGATGTTGCATTGTTGCTAGCAAATTTTGTCGACATTCAATTTAGTATGGATAATTAATGTAGTTATTTAGTGTATCATATTAAGATGAAACCGTTTCTTTCCCTTTTAAGTTCATCATTACTTAATTACTAAAAGGATTTTAAATGAGCAAGTATTTTATTAATATGATTCAAACTATTCGAAAAGAAGATATCAACAAAACAAATAATTTTATCGATAGATATAAATCAAATATTTTAATTAATGTCAATCGATGTAGTTGATGCCCATCACTAGTGAACTTTACAGCAGCAAGCGAGCATCGCATCACTGGAAGATAAAATATTCAGTAAAATGTACCGGATTTAGGGGCCACTTCAGGCGGGCTATCGACTGTTCTATCCATGGCGCAACACTATTTATCGACATGATTTTCAGTTGAGACCTGTCTATGCTGTTTTTGTTTAAAATATTAACGATATATATCAATCAACCTATTTCAGTTCACTACTGGACGTAGGCCTCCCCTATTAACTATGCATATGGACGCATTAGGAGGTAAATGCCCATAATCGCCACGCTGGTCAAGCGGATTGGCGATCGCAGTAATGTGTCCACTATGATGCTGCCCATCATCAATCTTTTATCAAATGATGGTCAGTGACACTTCGATCCCTTAGTTGACTCTTACGACACCCGCAGGAGGAGTTGGGGTGGTGACAAATGTATTCTTAATGCCGTCACCACACGGCCCATATTACATACGCATAGGCAATAGGAGAGGCCTACGTCCAAAGCTTAGAGGACTGAGAGAGGCCTAAGATAATAAATAAATATCTTGGGACACCTCACACAAATCGACCTAGTCCCACGGTAAGCTCAATTAAAGCTTGTGATGTGGGTATCAGGCGACGATATAATATATATAATAGATAGATACATATAGATACTTAAATACATAGACGGCTATGACCAAGGAACAAATATTTGTTATAAATAAATACACAAATAATGCCCTCGCCGGGATTCGAACCCGGAACCTCCAGCTTTGTAGGCAGGGTCACTACCAACTAGGGCTACGGAGGCTGACCCAAATCATGTTTTGTGTGTTTTGGAGTTTGTCCCATAGTAAAAAAAGAGACTATATTAAGCGTCTGAGTTATTGGAAATGTGTAATTAACGTTGGGTCATTACAAAACTGTAATGAGTGTCCTTCCACCGCCATATTGAATATTTACAGACAATTAAGCCTGGCCACAAATCGCTGCAGCCGGGATTCGAACTGCGACTGCCAGGCGACCGGGCGACGCCGGGTCACAGACTAACCAGTTATCAGATAAGTCACTTCTTTATAAGCCTTTATTTTCAAAACTACAATTTATGTACGTAGATTTAAATCTAACTAATCTACTTAAATTATTAATTATCACTTCTAATTGAGAATTTCGTTCTGTTTGGTCCATTTTCATATTTTTGTATTAATGGGTAAAGTTTAAATTATTTCTACAATTATAACATTAACCCTCTAATGCATAAGACAGGCAAAAATGCATTTCAAATTTGAACCCTAACAGCAGTCAATAGAGTCCAAAACCAATGAAACCATATTTGGCTTCGTATGCATTAGAGGGTTAATTGTTGTTTTTATTAAATTGTTTTAACTATGTAAGTTTTTTTGCAATGCACTGCGTGCTGAGCCTAACTCTCGACCGTGCAGCTATGCTATTCTCTTATTCACATATTCGACGCTGCGTTCGTCAACGAGCTCGACGACGAGACAGCCTTCACTTCGACGTAGAGCGCAGCGCTGCGAAAAACGGTATTCACTAACGTAGAACAGCTCGTCGTCGAACTGTAGGCGGTAACTCTCGGCGCAGTGTAGTTCCAGCTTACGCCGCATTCGTCTTCGAGCGCTAGTGTGGTTTAAAGTGCATTAGTGAATACCATTTTTAGGCTCGACGCTGCCGCAGCGCTGACACAGCGCTGTTAGCAAGGCGGTTTCCTTAGTGAATAACACTGCTGAGTCTGAGAGAAATTCACACCGAATTGATTTCCTCCACACGGCAATAAATATAATAAATACAAATTCCTACATCTAAAAATATAGTCTAGCCAAGATGCCATTCTGCAATCGTATACGATGAATGATAAGTCACGTGACCATAATAATGTATGGAAATGGTCACGTGACTTTTCGCTCGATTTTCATACAATTATTACTTATCGCTTGGCACCTTGGCTTGGACTAGTGCAGCTCTTCGAGCTGCTTGCACCTGATAATGGTTGTGAGGCTTGTGTGAAAAAAAAAAAATTGCTACGAAATATTTTATTAAAAAAATATTAAACATAATTAAACGATTCAATCACCAAGCACATCGTATTTCAACGCAATCTTTGATTGCATAGTGTCTAAAATACGCGAGTTTAATATTTTGATTAAGTTTTTACATTTGTATGCTTATAGCAGATCTGCATTACAATTTGTCTTTACGCAACAGCCGTCAAAGTCAAATTTTGATTGAACTGCTTGACGGTAACGCATACCTACCTACTAAAGGTTAAAGTTGATATTATACCTCACTACAATCTAATTCGAATATGTAGGCACTGACTCCTATGAAATAAAAAGGAAACGCGATCTGAATAAGATATAATTCAGATATCCCACCGATCCTGCATAGATCTAGACTAAGAATATGAAGTTATTAAGTGGAGCTGGTATAAAGTGCCTCTAGAATAAAAATAGGTACACTAAACACTAAATTTTAGGTACCAACTCTAAGAATACAATCATCATAAACCAAACCCTCTATTTATTTTAGCTTCTTTGGCTTTATCCAACTAGGCAATGTACCAAATGCCCTCGGTAAATTTATTACATTATGTTACAGCCCAGACTAAGCAACTACGTTGAATTTTATTTACAGCTGGGTATGGTTGAAAATTGCTTGCAGGTTTTCGGATTGAGATAGTAAAAATTGGGTACACTTAGGGTGAAATATATATAGACGCGTTAAGTGCAAAAAACATGTAAACACGACCTTACAGTAATAGTCATAGAGTTGTGTATCCATATATTTGGCACTTCCCTCGCTTGGGTATCTTTGACTTTGTTTGTAAAGAGTCGTTTTAGGATATTTTAGTGAAGTAACAATTTCCATTTATATGGTATGAGGTGAGAGTTTTTAGGTTGAGTTTCTGTTTTTATATTTTGTATGTCATAAAAAGTACTGAGTAAAGGATTTTAGTGTATTTAGTAGGGTATGACCAGAAATTGGATAAATGTGCGACATTGTTGACAATAATATGGACATGCCTACAAAGTTGAATAAATAATTAATCAATTAATCATTTTCTGAAAATTACATGTATAATACCGGTACCTTCTTCTTCTTCTTCTACCTAGCGTTATCTCGGCCTTTGTCAGGGTCCGCTTTCCTGCTACATTTCCTCCACTTTACGCGATCCTGGGCATCTTCTACTGTAAGCCCATTCACACTCATGTCAGCCTTCACGACATCTAGCCATCGCTTCTTTGGTCTGCCGCGGGGTCGGGGGCCGTCAAGGGCTAGGTTAAGGCATAATGTTTCCTACGTAATCAGGTGGCCTACGACAAACGTGACCAAACCGTTATAATACCGGTACCTAACTATGAAAATGTGAGTAATTAGTCAACTTAAGGAATCGAATACAAAAACAAAAAACGTTACCGATACTACTAGTAAACTACTCACTTTACTAGTAAAGTCATGGTAGGGCTATAGCGTAGCCGTATGAGATTGCACGGCGTTATTAAATCGCGTTTACTTTCTACTTGCGTATTGGCGCGAGCGAGTCGGATAGAAAGTAAACGTGCGATAACGCACAAGCTCATGGTACGGCTACTGTATCTTTAATTTTCTTCAGTAATTTGCACCCTTTTAGTTTAACGAAGTCTTCGTTTTCACATTTTACCGAAGACCCTTAAGGTCCCAATACAATTTCGAAACAGGAGGGAGTAAACCTACACTTTTATTACGATGTTTTGCGCTGGGAATAATTGGGAAAACGTTAATATTGAATCGAGGAGCGACGTTGAAGACTTGAAAATTCATTTTGATTTGATATTGTTAAGGTGCATTCAGACCAAACGAGCATTCGCTATTATATCCCCCGCTCTATGAAATCAACTAATCACGTTTTGTGTAACGATCGAATTTCGTAGAGTGGGGGGATAGAATAGCGAATGCTCGTTTGGTCTGAATGCACCTTTACGATTTACGATTAGCATGCTGACTGGCGTTCATTAATGTGTGAAACTGAAAAGCTGAAAATAAATTACATTACGAGTAATAGTCGAAATCAGTTTAAGACTAATCATCATCATTATCTAGGGATACTGGCATTTTATAACCTTCAATTACGTTACCGATATGCAAAATGAGAAGAAAAGTTTATAGAACGGTGAAAATGTTGAGACACTTTTTTATCCTACTTACATATTGCCGG